>JAFMSR010000511.1:0-49951 GCA_022818135.1 Saxidomus purpurata
AGGCTTTTGGTCAACCATTTTTCCTATGCAGCTGTTCATATGTTGGGAATGTCAAACTGAACAAAGTTAAAATGCCACCGTTTTTGTGTCGCCCTTTCGGAGAAAAGGCGATACATAGGGATCGCTTTGTCCGTCCGTCGGTCCGTCCGTCACACAAACTCAACGTTGGCTATACCTTTGCCATTTCTTAAGATTTTTCATCAAACTTTACAATTGTATTGCTTATGACAATAGGGTCATGATGCCACCAAATTTTGTAGGTCAAGGTCATATTTGACAGAGTTATGCCCCTTTTTGTACTTAGATTTTGTCATGAAAACTTAACGTTGGCTATAACTTTGCCATTTCTTAAGATTTCTTCATCAAACTTTCAAATTGTATTGCTTATGACATAAGGGTCGTGATGCCGCCAAATTGGGTAGGTCAAGGTCATATATGACAGAGTTATGCCCCTTTTTATCCTTAGATTTTTGCTATAACTTTGCCATTTCTTAAGATTTCTTTATCAAACTTTCAAATTGTATTGCTTATGTCAAAAGGGTGGTGATGCCGCCAAATTGTGTAGGTCAAGGTCATATTTGACAGAGTTATGCCCCTTTTTGTACTAAGATTTTGTCAGGAAAACTTAACATTGGCTATAACTTTGCCATTTCTTAAGATTTCTTCATCAAACTTTACAATTGCATTGCTTATGACATAAGGGTCGTGATGCCGCAAAGTTTGTAGGTCAAGGTCATATTTGAAAGAGTTATGCCCCTTTATATACTTAGATTTTTGCTATAACTTTGCCATTTCTTAAGATTTCTTTATCAAACTTTCAAATTGTATTGCTTATGACATAAGGGTCAATATGCCGCCAAAGTTTGTAGGTCAAGGTCATATTTGAGTTATGCCCCTTTTTACATTTAGATTTTGTCACAAAATTGTTGGTTATTCTGACAAAGCATAAGAGGGCGACACAAGTGTTCTACTGAACACCCATCTAGTACGAACATGTGATCAAAATCTGGAGACTTTTTTTGCAAAGCTTGAATCCAAATACGCTAGAGCAAATTTAGAGATGAATTTGATCGGAAACAAAAATATTGGTTTTAAAAAAAGACCTCTATTCCTGAAAACATTTACCCTAAGTGACATTAAGTTGATAATAGACTTATTGGACTTAAAAACGGCAAACTTTATATCAGAAACTGAACTTATGTGCAAGCTTAAATACAAAAGTAACTGGATTTCGGAATGGTCTCGATTAAAACAAAGCATTCCTAATGATTTCATATTAAATCTGAAAACAGGTTACGTACACGCGAAAAGCAATTCAAATATGATATGGTCTAAAATGCAGTTCCAAACAAATCGGAAAAAAATAATCAAACCAAAAGAATTAAAAACAAAAATGATCTTACAACAATTATATAGTAAAAAATCCTGCGCGAAATTATGCTGCGAGGTTAAATGGGAGCAAAACATTCCGGGGCAGAAAAATATTCGCTGGACCACTGTTTGGTTAAACATTTACAAAGCATACGCCTCCTTAGCCGCTAAGCAATTTCAATGGAAATTTATCCACAACGTTATCTTTATGGAACATAAACTAAATTTAATGAAAGTTTCAAACGGGTTGTGTAATATATGTAAAAATAAAAGGGAAACATACTATCATCTTTTTTGGGAATGTAAAAATGTTAAAATTGTGCTGGAAAAATGATTAAGGCTATAAACACAGTTAAATTTTTGCTAAACCAAAAACAAATTGACTTAGGCTTTCACCACATAGTATTTGGTTTTACAGAGTCTACTGAAGGAGTACATTTTTTAAAAACCATCATTTTTGAATTTAAATGGCACATATGGAAATATAGAAATGATTATAAATATTCTTCCTCAACAAAATCACCAGAAGTTTGTTACAAACAATGTATGTATAAAATAAATGAAATTTGTATGTTTCACAATATAAAACGCGAGGATTTTAACTCAATTAAATGCTTTACTAGTCTGATGAATGGAAATCAAGGATTGAAAACGGTGTGTTGAAATATAATAAATATACATATATACAAAAATGTATGTATTTTAGGCAATGTTGTTCTTAGCACTTCTTATTCATGCAAGTGTAGAACAAACACACTGCAGTAAAAAGCGAATCATTGTGTCACTTCTATGTAAAACTCTTTTAAATTATAGATATAATTTCATTTCCATTATTAGCATTATTAGTAACTTTGTTAATGAACTATATCTGTTATGTACATAAAATGATTACTGTAAGGCTGATAGGGGATGTTCCCCGGACCCTTTCAAGCCAATGACGGGGTTAATAAAGGAGTCACTCCGCAAAGGGGCCTAAAAATCCCCAAAAAACAAATGACTCGCATTTTGATTAAGCGTAGATCCTAAAAACATACATAAAAAAATAAAAAAGGGAGTCTTCGCGCATTATTTTTCACAATATTGCAATAAGTAAAGCTCGGACATCACGAATAATGATTGTGGAATAGTCTGACTTTATTACGCACAGAGTTTAACGCTCAGTTAGGCAAATATACAGTATATATTGGCGGAACTTGAAGGTCAATTAAGAATTGTGTACGGATTTTGAGATTGAAATGACTGAAATTGTGTATTATGCTAGTCAGTAAAATTTAAATGCTACGACTTCTTCTATATCAATTAAGGCATTTTGACTGTAATTTTGTTACAGTAATAGCAATGCAATTGAATGACATATGTTCAGTATATAAAACAGTTACCGTTTTTAAAATCTTTAAATCACTGTAACCTCTCACTGATTGAGGGTTATGGGTTCGATTCCTACTACCGACCATGTGTCTTTGTGTGAGAAAGTTGGCATATTCCTACGGAGGATGGTAGTGTAGAACTGATCCTTCCAAGGAACGATGGTTCGGTAAACTGTCCGCCTGTAAACAACTGTAATACTGTTTAAAACGGACGTTAAATCTCAAACAATGAATCATAACTACTATAAATATCATAATTTATTTCTACGTTCTGAAAAACTATTTGTATCCACTGCTATTTGTGCTCACTGACGCCAATGGATTCTTAAACCCAACTGCTTTCAACATTTTAGTTAAAGCTTAATTCCTGCCATGACCTGTGTATAGTATACATGTCTTCTAAGTTTAAAACTGACATTGACATGCCTTTTAAAAATTGAATTTAGCTGTTGTCCTCATGCTCATGTGTCTTTGTAAATATATCAATTTTTACTTCAATGTTTATGTTAATTACATACAAAGAGATTGTAAATAAATCTTGAATCTTTGTAACCGTCTACTGTTCACTTACGTCACCAGACGTTACTTTTTAGCAGGTTCATTAAAGCGCTAACTTTAGTATTTCAACATAACCAGTGTTTTTCTCACTTTGGAGGTGTGGGGTCGAGTAATGGTTGGTACTTATAGGACGAAAAATACGCGCGTAAATGGTTAAATGATAAATAAAGACACCATTTGCTTTACAGTAGTAGAAATACTCATTCAAATATCAAACATGTCAACGATTCCTAAATGTATGCTTTTACAAAGGAACACGTTTGTTTTAAAGAGATTGATGATGCCGAATAACGTCGAATATTTCGTTAAACACGGACAAGATTTGAAAGTAACGATGATAACAATGATCATACCATCATGTCATGTAGAGTAGTATACATGGTTATGCGCGAACATGATTATACAACGAACTAGCTATCAAACAATTTAAATTATTCAATTTTCCATTTATTTCTCTACTGTTCGTTATTATATTGTGTAATTTTTTGCCACCATCGGCTTAATTAATACTTTTTGATGGAACGCACGTTGCGTGCGTTCGAGACGCATGTGTTTGCATTTCAAAGATAAACTAAAATCTTTTTCTATTGCTCTGATCATCACAGCTCCCATATTTTTACCGCCTGTCCCGATATTACCTTCTGTTTTGCAAAAATAGTGTTTTTTCAAATTCTCCAAACGTTTTAACTGGCCTTCTCGTCTGCGCTCCATTGTCGTCGCTTCCATTGTCGTCTGCCAAAAAAAAAAAAAAAAAAAAAAAAAAAACCCCCACCCAAAACCCCCCCCCCCCTTACACCCACCAAAAGTGCACACCACCAACACACACACACACACACACACACACACACACACGGCACACAAAAATCATGTAACAACACATATAATTACCAACACACACGCTACAAAGCAAACACACGAGGACAAAACGAACAATTAAAGGAACACAAGACGCTTCAATATAATTATGTAAATTATGTGTATCACTATCTATTTTATTTGTTTCATTCTCGTTTTGATTATTCTACATTTGCGCATCAAAATATGGCTGTTTCAACGTTCATCTTTATCTAAGCGGGCCTTAAAATTCATGTACAGCGCCAAAATGCGCGCATTGACGTCAGGTGACGTCATCTTTAATCTTGATGTCCGTACTTTACTTTATAAGCTCTATACAGTGTTGTTTTGGACAAGACGCTTTTCACAATAATTCCCTAATATAAGTCTAAATGAAACAAGTGACCCCTGGGCGTTTTTAAAAGGGGTATTTACTTTCGGTTGCCATGGCATTAAGAGCTTTACATGGAATACAATTCTTTGAATAAATTTGGTAGAGCTTTATGTAAGCAATATTCCTGCTAAATGTCATCAACATTGACGGAGTGGTTTCAGGGAAGATGTTGTTTTAGGAAAATATAGCAAATTTTAATACACTATGGAAACATCTCTTGATCAAATCGAACTAGACTCTACATTTTGTAATGATGGTTGAAGAATGTGGCTTAAGCGTTTATAAACACGTTTAAATATGGCAAGTTTTCTTTGCCAGGACAATAATTCAAGACCGACTTGTCAGATCTATCAGATTGCCATACTTGACCGAGAGCTAATGGTCATATATGTACAAACGTATAAATAGGATTGTTTCTGAAATGTGGATGCGAGAATGTTAACAAACTAATCGTGGACGTACGATGGACATTTGTCAGTCCTTTAAGTTCACCCTGATCCAGCGACTCGCGTTAACTATAAAAGTTTGATCAAAAAGTATGAGTTCATCATGGGGGCATAACTCTGTCACAATTCAGCTACTGAAATTGTTTCCCCATGTGTAAATATTTTCATGTCTAATGTCAATATACTTTTGTCAGTTTTTGAGATATTGAACTTCACAAACGCCAATGATAGAGCGAATACAAAAGTCCTCATTCTTCGAATAGTTGATCCAACAATTTGCTTGCTTGATCCTTCATGCAAAAAGAAACGCAGAAATAAAATGAAAATACGCTTGTCTTACTTTCAATAAAATAGGAAACGGGAATTAAATGAAGGCAAGCTTATAAATTTTATTAGTTTAAACCAAGTGTCTGAGCAAAATTCATGTACAAGACATACGAAATATATAAGATTAAATACGTATGAAATATTCGTTAATAACCTGTTTGTAATAAAGATATTTCACACATGAAATTAAAGTATATTATAAGACTTCTAAACATTGACAAGAGTGACTGATAAATATATGTGTAGATTGGTAGATTTAGATTAAGTGAGTGGTAAGTAACACACACACATGCGAATGCACAGGGTAGATCCAAAGTGTTCTCATTATTTCTCTATCATTCCCGACGCTCCTTTTCACGTTGAGACATGTTTATTTGATAGTAAGTATTCACATAATATTATTATTAATTATTATTGCAATGGTCCTGTTTATACCTATAAATGTACAGATAATCGTTATACACTTCCATTCGTAATAAATCAAATATTCGAAACCAAATTTTACAGAGGACCAATATTGGTATTGCAACGTAGTTCTATAAGAGTTAGTTTTTAAAATTGTTGTGAGTTTTTCGACATCGCTTACTTCAAAGAAAATTATTAACTGTATAATGAACTCTGATCGTTGTTCTTTTTGGGAAATGGCTGCGTTATAATAATTGTATTACTTTAATAAGTTTACATATTAAGTTTACAATTGTTCATGTAGTTACAGATGCTGAAGGGTGCTGTTTATTTTGTCATACACAAATAATCATTACACGGTTCCATTCGTATCCACTACTAGTATTCAAACAGGAATTTCACAGAGGAACGGATGAGCGCTAGTGCACGATAAATTCCACCATAGGTAGTTTTCTAAACTGTAGCTTGTTTTCATTTCTAGAGCCAAACACAAAGCACTATTACTCGCCTTTGGATATCCACTGTACCATTTGAAATACCCGCTGTTTGTTCCGTATTTGTACTCCCACTGAGAAGCAGAGTCTCTGCGACGACCACCGATATTTATGTCGGAAATAGAACGTCCTTCAAGGATAGATTTAACATCGGCATGTTTCAGACTCGAGTCAATGTTTATGAGAAATCCTCCGTCTTTCTGACACACAGTCTCAGCGTCATCGTGATTCTTTTTTGTTTCATATAGTTTTATACAAAATCCATGTGTTGTAACTTTGTAATCTTCTGGACAGAAACCTCTGGATTTGACCTCTGAACCCCCTTCACACATCATGAAATCAGTATCTGTCTTGCTAGTCCTAACGTCATTAACCTTAATCCCACATTCTCTGGTTCGATTCCGTGTTCCGAAGTAGTTCACCCTTGTAGCGTCACATTCAGTCCATTCCGTCCATTCGGAACACCGATGAAGGTTCGTCATCGCCATTCCCAAGATAGTCAAAACAGGTTTGTTAAACTTTCGCCCCAATTTTACTAGAGTCTGTCCGTCAATATTTGATCCCGCAGTTCCAGCGTTATCCATGTCGTCAGTGGTACATTGTGTGCCCACAATTAAAACAACAAATAGAAAAAAGCTAAAGCAAGCATTCATTGTGTCGTCTGCTTTAATTCTATTTTAAAAGTCACTTTTCGATCCAGTGGCTTCTTGACACTTTAGCTGAATGTTTACCCGCTTTTCTTTCCTTTTATTTTTAACCTACAAAAACTGATCACGTGACTTTCCAAGGTCACAGATGACATTAATTGAGGAGTATTCAAAAAGTAAGGAGAATAATTTTATTTAGTACATGTAGATAACATATAATTTCAGAGGCATGATAACACGTTTAAATTGTGCTTTTTAGTTTTGTGTCATTTACTTGCAGCAAGACTTTTGGACTTCTTTGATGTAATTTGACAAATTATAATTGAACTTATAGGCCTTTGTAAGATGTTACTGTACGGCCCCTTTTTCGAATCTTGGATTCCTTAATGACTCCAGCCTTGAAAGCAAACTGTTTATGTTAAGATAAGAAGAAACAGAATATTTTCCCACGAGAACTGTCGCGATGAGAAAATAAAACTTATAGGCCTTTGTAAGATGTTACTGTACGCACAGTGTCCTAGCGTACAGTAAGCCGAAACGGAAGTTGCTGATCTGTACGCTGATGATCAGTTAGTTGTTGGCACAAATTGTGGCCACAACAGTCTAGATTTTGTATAGAAAGTTTATTTAAATCGTCTTTTTAAAAGGAGATATTTTTGGGGTATGTGTACCAGTTCATACTTTTATTGTGATCATCTTTGCTTCAAGTAAGGTGTAGTATAGTTGCAATCGGCCTTCGTTCCCAGTTTGATCACTGTCAAATTGACGAAACGGTATGAGAAAATTTGACTTTGTGTTCGCATATTTCATTGTATATATAGTTTCTGGTCTATAATTGTGCCGGGGAGACTTCCTTGAATCGAGATTGAATGACTTGATGCAGAAAAAGTAACTGTCTTGTTCCGTCACTGAAAGTGACCCGACTGTACGCCTAATTTCAACTTTACACAATCGTTAGTTGTGCAGAAGTATAGAAAAATTGTACACTTAGTTTAGAAATAATATAATATTTCTGATAAGTTTAATTTTAGATAATTTCATTAATGAACGATAACAAGTAGAAATTAATGTTATTTCTTCCATGGTTTCCACGTTTCAAAAAGACGCTACTAGTTGCATTTTTTCCACTTTGTCGAATCATTACATACGTCTTTACTTTGAACCTATTGTGAATCAATAATTGACAGGCGCCATATTGGCAGGTACTGGCTGGACCCAGAACTGATCACAATAAAAGTATAAATAACGGGTACACTCACCCAAAAACATCTCCTTCAAAAAAGACGATTTAAATGAACTTTCAATACAAAATATATACCGTGACGGCCTCAATTTGTGCCAACAACTAACTGATCATCAGCGTACAGATCAGCAACTTTCGTTTCGGCTTACTGTACGCTAGGACACTGTGTTACGGGTCCTTTTTCGAATCTTCGATTCCTTAATGACTCCTTAATGGCTCTTATTCCGATGGCTGTTCTCGCAAACCTCAACAAAATCATGTCGCAAACACTCGCCATACGTCTAATGAACGTCATGAAAGACGACATAATAATTGAATGTGGTTTTCGAGTTTACATTCGATTAGAATTATTCGTAGACAAAATCAATGGTATGGACAGAGGTGCAGTGTTGAACCACGCCTGTGGTAAAGCCGAATCTTAAAATATATTTTTTTTAATATTCATTCTTCTATTATTTTCTGTCATTAATTGGTGCAGAATTAGAATTATATATATAGCGTAAAAAGCGAACACAGGTAATTTGGCCATGTTCTATGCAGATACGTAATATAACTTATGACAGACAAGAAAGTTGATTACGGTTATCTTTTACCTATACATTTTGTACTATTGATGTAAGTTATCATGACAAGAATGCTAATTTAGAATTGCACTGCAATATCACTTTGCAGTCTTTGTCTTATTTTATTCAAGCTATCCCTTAAACTTCTTATGAGAAATCTGAATAGTTACCTGAATACATTTGTACATACCTTTCTCAAAACACCAGTGCAGCATCCCCTGCAAAATAAAATTTCATCAAGCATCTTTACACCAAGCTCAAGAGAGCATGTCATATAATGCAGACTTTAAAAGGAACAAATAAAGAAGAGAGATGTAAATTTCTTTTGAGAATAGGGTCCCATCCTTATGCCCGACAGTCCTTTAAAATCATCATCAAATGTGTCTATATCATAAATGTAACAAGTATTTATAAATTTATATCTCGGCAATCATGATTGGTTACGGTCACTGTATATATATTTGTATTCAGAGTAAAAACTACCAAATATATTTATATCATGTAGATTCTTCTTGGATTTGATTTTATTTGAAGCAAATTTTATAAAGGTCCGTCCATAAGAGCAAATATGTTAGCTTGAATATGTTCCCATCATGCCTATACCCACCTAAAGTCTTCTAGACGAGATTTACTTGACTGCAATTTCCAGCCAGTATAGCCAAAGGTTGAATTTGATTGGTTACCAAAGAGTAGGCCAATCACGGCTACCAATGAGATCTAAGTGTAATTGACCTAATTTGTATGTCTGGATCGTGGTAGTCTAACAGTTTTAGAAAATGTTGATACTAAATGGTATATGTGTTTGTTTTGTAAAGTAAAAATCCCCTTTAATAAAGTGTTGTCCTAGTTTTACTTTGCTTAGCTTTTTGTGATGATAAAAATTGTAATTGTCCTGAATGAGAGAATAAAATGTTGTCCAAATATTTTAACAAGTTAAAAGTATTCATGAAAGTTTGACCTATTTTCCTACTCTGAAATTTTGAAAATATAAAAACCCCTTAAAAGCCAAATAAGCCAGCAACCGACGCAAGCCTGACATTACATTGTCAGAGATATGACCGAAAAAGTGGTCGTCGACGATGTTGTAGATCTAGTAGTTGGTTGTTTACTACCGGAGCATGAAGCAAAAATCGGATAGTAAATTAACCAATGTAGCCAGGGGAGACAAAAATGAGTAGCCAATCAGCAGGGTGCTAATGGCCGCCAGTTCGGGCTACTACTGTTGAAAAAGCACAGTCATTAATGTAATTCTTTGAATCCTTTGATTATAAATTATATAAAATGCCAAAAGAAAATTTTGTCTTTAAATATATGAATGTTGCTGTAGATCATGATTTCGTAAAATTAGAATTTTTTTATTAAAATTCTGTGGAATGTTTGGTGTGAAATTCGTTTTAATTGTTTCAGAAGGAAATGTTAATTATATTCTGTTAATCTGTTTTGTTTTGACTCATAAATAATAAAAGAAGTAAGTGTAGATCAGGATTTGCATGATCGGCGATTCGGTCCTCGGGCAGATGCTGGTAAACTACTATTCCTGATCCTGGTTGACTAACCAGTACTTTTCACACCGTTGGTGTTATATGTGATTGGGTTTTTCGTGCCTGAGTAAGATTGTTCTTAATGTAGTTTTAATCTTGTATTAAACATCTTAAATAGTTCGAAAAATATGGTTGCGAAAGTAAGATGTGTTTTTTAAGATTAACATTGCTGTACGTACTACTTGACCTGACCTACTTGTTGGTTTGGGTGACCTACTGCGACTTTTCGTGCGCACGAACCGGATGGAGTTGTAACAGGTGCGCGTTTGGTTTTATGGATCCGGCTAATTTTTGACAGTAGATTACTGCTTTCATTTAAGAAATAAGTAGTGTTTTATGCATTTTCTGCAACGTCTGGGGTATCTAGTTATAGGATCAATCACTGTTTTTGTTAGGATATGACTCTTTATATGGGCATTAAGTATGCGTTTTCTTGTTTAAGCAGTCATTAATTGTGATTGTTTCTATTTTCCAGTTTTCCAGTCATTGTCCTGGTGATTATATTGGACATTTATTAGTTGTATGTTTGTTTTTGTAAACACCAGGGGTTGGTATTTGCGTGGGTTATAATGGTATGTTGCCACAGACACTAATTTTCCTACGTAGGTATCAAATTTCTTACTCAGACACTAAAACCGCTGAAAAGTAAAAATTTGTTAATTTCACATATTTATATGAATTGACTAATAACTATCTAATCTACTGAGCTTCCGTCACATGTCAATTTGTACAGATGTAATTGTTGTAAATATATAGTACTTTTATATGCTTAAAGCCATTAACTTTATATTTTTAAGTGATTAGCTTGATATTATATCGTTGTTTACAAAACTCTGCCGTGGGCCTTTGAGAGAGCTTGTTTCTGATTGGTCCGCTGTTTTGTTACTCACGGTTTGATTTGTTTATTTACTATTCGTTTTTGGCCTTAGCTCGGCTTTATACCGGGTTTGTCACGTGGTAGGTAATTATAGTATCTATTCTATACATGTGTTTTCTATATATTTATATCGAAAAAAAGGATTTTTTTGCCGATTTTGTTTAAATATAGCTTTTTTCCTACTGTTTTTCGTATTATATCTTTGGCCCTTGTTATTCTAAATATAATTTGGTCGCAATATAAACTGTCATTGTCTTGTATCATTTATAATTTGTTTTTTATGCAAGAAAATTTTGGAGAATCGCTGGATAAAGTCTCTGTAATAAAATTGTCTAACTTTTTCAATCTTTACCATTTTCAGTTCAGATCTTTTTTAAATCGTGCTTAAGAATTATGGCTAGGGTGTTGGGTAACCCTTTTCTAGTTTTTAAATCTTTTACTATAAACTTATCCTGTTTTCCGGAGGTATATGAAATCGGTAATTAGATATGTGTTTTTCCGAAAAGATTCACCTGAGGTGGGGGTTTTTGGTGCCCTTTACCTTTCTGTACCGGAAGCTCTTTCATGTATACACTTATATACATGTATAATAAAGTATACTAAACTACATAAAGGCATATTACAGGACACCCCTGGCTTATTGAGTGTGTATTAGGGGTTTCTTAGTGTGAAAAATATTTGTTTTAGATCACTAAGAGACGATACTAGCTTGTCACTACGAAATTACATATTTACAACCTATATTTGCCGTGCTATATCTACCACTGTTTCATCTTACATACTTTCTCCTACTTTTTACCCTTATTAGAGACGCCTGTACATACCTGTTAGTGTGGTTGCTGTGAGGCGGGGGCTCATACCGGTCACTTAGCTACTAGCATGACCGCATGCGATCACAGAATAGTTTTCACCTTTCTTTCGATTGGTGCCGCCTTAAGTGGTTGAATAGTATTCTGATTTCGTATGTGTCAAACTAGTATATTATTTTGCTGTTTTTCTGCCCTCCAGACATGCAAGTCGTCTCCATTTTGCTTGTCCCTTGGTCTTTGGTATGACCGTGTGAGTGTGTCATAGTCAGTTTTAGAGTTGTGTATAGTTTGTTTATTTGTGCGATATATAGGGTCATAGAGCTCAGGGCTAGTACCGTGCATTCCGCGCACCATGCTCCTGCAGAGTCCAAGTACCGTTTTTCCCCCATTGCGAGTTACGCATTATTTCGTTAAGGTTTGGAGTCCCAAATAAAGGATAAGATACAGCCTTTAGTCGATTTACACTTGCGCAGTCCGTGTACTACACCATACTTCCCCCTTGGTCTTTGGTATGACCGTGTGAGTGTGTGGGTTCGAGTGATTGCCGGGCAGCATTACCACTCCTTATAAGTCACCTATGATGTTTGTGATTTGTGTAGTGTGTATGTTAGTTCGGGTGTTTGCCGAGCAGTCCATTGTGTAAACAGTCCTAATCTATATTTTTTCATTGTATCCTATATTTTTGATAAATTCGAATACGGCCAGGCGAATATCTTGTGCTATTTCTTTTGGTGGATCTAATAGAGTCTTTTCCGTAATGGCTACTAATTCTCATTTTAAAAGTTTTGTTTCAAATATTTTCCTTTCTTCAGTATATAGTGGGCAGTGAAACATTAGATGACTAAAATTTTCTATTTCGTTACAGTGTTGCCAGTTTTTGTCTTCTATGTATCGGTCCCCTTTTAGATAGCTACTTTTAAGTTTAAGTCTAGCATACATTGTGTCTATTTTTCTATCATGATGGTACGTTTGTAATTTACAAGGCGGTTTAATATTAATTTCTATGTTATGTGTCGAGCAATATGTTTCCAATTGCTTTAGATATGTTTGTTTTACTTTATTTTTTATGATGCTTAGACTTCCGGTACGCTGAGCTTAATAGGAATTTCTGTACCGGAAGTGCTGCCGTATTTTGCTTTGTCGTCTGCTAGTTAATTTCCGTTTATGCCCACATGACTAGGTACCCACATTAAATGAATTTCGTCCCCTCTATGTTTTATATCTGTGACTGTTTTTAGTATACTAAAAATCGTTTCTTGCCTGTGAGATTGTCCTGATTTTATTGCCATTAAAGAATTACGACTATCACTAATAATGACTGATTTTGTAATATAATTTTCTTCACAATATGTTATAGCATAATCTATTGCTGATTATTCGCATGTAAATATTGAAGCTTGATGGAGAAGCCTCTTATTATGTAAGATTGTTCCGTCTTCTCCTATAACTACTATGCCCGCCCCTGCTACTTGTTTTGACGGGTCCTTACTTCCATCTGTGTAAATCTGAGTAAAGTCTCTAAAGTGCCGAATAATGTTTAAATTTGCAATGATTTTGTTTCTTTCAGCTTTCAGTTTTCAAATCTGTTTATTTTCCTACTAAATCTAATTGTCTCGGGCTTTCATATTGATTAGTGTTCGTAGCACGGTTCTTGTATTTGGGTATCGCCTAGGTCGTATCTGCAATTAGGTTCTAATGTGTTGTGGGTAAGGTTCCTTTAAATTTCTGTTACTTTTGATTTTTAAAATATGGGTGGTCGCAAATCGTCAATAATAAGTAAGTTTGGGCCACTGGAGCTTCTGGCCCAGTATTTAAAGCTTGAAGTCTCTAACTGCAAAGGTAGTGGGTTCATCTCTTGTAAATAGTAGTAACCCCCCCCCCCGGACTCTTATTATGGTTTTACCCTTTTGTATTCTTTGAACCTCTTTCCCTTAGTTGTGATTCTTTCTTTGAGGCGTATTCTTTTCCCCCCAATAATTTTTTGCTGCGGCCTTGTAAATATTTAGAAGGCATTTTTTGTCTGTACCCCAAGATTTTCCCTTTACTGCTCTTATGATATTTAGATCTTTAAGACATCTTTTTGTCATATATTCTATATGCATTTTCCATGATAGAGTTTTGTCAAAATACATTCCCAGAAATTTTGCGTGTTCATTGTATGTGAGGTTCGTACCACATAACGTTAATTTCGGAAAGTTGGTGGCTCTTTCCGGAGGTTTTACGGACGGTCTATGTATTAATAAAACTTGAGTTTTAGCTGGGTTAATTATGAAGCCCCAAGATTTGCTCCATTTTTCTATTGTATTCAAAACAGTTTGAGCTTTTTTAACTGCCTGTACGGGACTGTATGATGTTAGCCATGTGGCCGAGTCGTCTACAAATTGAGAAATTTTAGTATTTATAGTAGGTTTTTCTCTGTTTAATTCGTTAATTTGAGTTTCAAAAGTATTCATCATGAGGCTTAAACTTATGGGGTATAATACCGCTCCCTGGGGGCACCCATTTACTGTTTCCACTACCTCTGAGAGAGCTCCATTGTATTTTACCTTAATCTGTCTGTTTTGTAGAAAGCACCTTAACCATTTTATCATGCGTCCTTGTATACCGGAGTTTTGGAGTTGCAAGAGTGCTCCTCCGTTCCAAATTTTATCAAAAGCATTACTAAGATCTAAAAATATAGCTATAAGATATTTATGTTCTGCCTGTGCTTTTTTGCCATCGGACTCTTATCGTGTAATATTGTCGTCACATGAATGATGCGATCTGCATCCTGATTGGTATTTAGACATTATATTTGTATTCAGAGTAAAAACTACCAAATATATTTATATCATATAGATTCTTCTTGGATTGAAAACGTTCTACTAATTTGCTCACTGACGCCAATGGATTCTAATGCCCAACTGCTTTCAACATTTTAGTTAAAGCTTAATTCGTGCCATGACCTGTGTATAGTATAAAATTAATGTCTTCTAGGTTTAAAACTGACATTGACATGCCTTTTAAAATCAGATTTTAGCCGTTGTCTTCATGCTCATGTGTCTTTGTAAACATATCAATTTTTACTTCAATGTTTATGTTAATTACACACAGAAAGATTGTAAATAAATATTGAATCTTTGTAAATGTCTACTGTTCAGTTACGTCACCAAACGTTACCTTTAAGCAGACTCATTGAAACGCTAACAATAGTATTCATACTATATAGGATTGATGATGCCGAATAACGTCGAATATTTCGTTCAACACGGTCAAGATTTCGAAAATGTTGAAAGTAACGATGATAACAATGATCATACCGTCATGTCATATAGAGTAGTATACATGGTTATGTGCGAACACGATTATGCAACGAACTAGCTATCAAACAATTTAAATTATTCAATTTTCCATTTATTTCTCCACTGTTCGTCGTTATATTATGTAAATGTTTGCCACCATCGGCTTTATTAATACTTTTTGATGGAACGCACGTTGCGTGCGTTCGAGACGCATGTGTTTGCATTTCAAAGATAAACTAAAATCTTTTTATATTGCTCTGATCATCACAGCTCCCGTAATTTTACCGCTTGTCCCGATATTACCTTCTGTTCTGCGAAAATAGTGTTTTCTCAAATTCTCCAAACGTTTTAACTGGCCTTCACGTCTGCGCTCCATTGTCGTCTGCTTCCGGTTCAACGGCGCATATATATTATCAGGACGCTTCAATATAATCATGTAAATAATGTGTATCACTATTTTTTTTTCCTTTCATTCTCGTTTTGATTATTCTACATTTGCGCATCAAAATATGGCTGTTTCAACGTTCATCTTTATCTAAGCGGGCCTCACGATTCATGTACAGCGCCAAAATACGCGCATTGACTACAGGTGACGTTATCTTTAATCTTGATGTCCGAACTTTTCTTTATTGCAAAATAATGCGCGAAGACCCCGTCGTTTAATTTTTTATGTTATTTGTTAGGATATATGTGTCGGGGTCACACGTTTGGGTGAAAACAATGGGCGGATTTTCAGTATTAAACGTTTCGCATTGGAAATGATGACGGCAAAAACATCTAATATATTCGTATTCTGCAGCTAGAAAGCTAGAATATGGTATTTTTATATAGCAATAGGGGCATATTTGAACCAATGATGCATGTAAAACGTTGACTTTATATCACTGACATTCGACGTCGCGTTGCTAAGAAACGAAGCTAAAAATATAAAAACTAAAACGAATAAAATACGAACAACACGTAAGAGCACCATTATGCAAAATTTAATAACAATATGAGAAAACTCGTTTTTTCACGTCTGACGTCGTTGAAAGGTCGCATACTACCTTGATATAGAAGTTTATTGGTCCAAAGTAGGTGAAAGGTGATCTCCCGAGGCGGAACAAATTTTGATCCCAGGCGCATTTGATCACTTTTAGCAGAAGACCACTAGGAAATGCTAAATATCTAATATCTAAGCTCTATACAGTGTTGTTTTGTACAAGATGATTTTCACAACAATTCCCTAATATAAGTTTATATGAAACAAGTGGCCCCTGGGCGTTTTAAAAAAGGGTATTTCCTTTCGGTTGCCATGGCATTAAGAACTTTGCATGGAATAAAATTCTTTGAATAAATTTGGTACAGCTGTTGTTTTAGGAAAATATAGCACATTTTAATACACTATAGAAACATCTCTTGATCAGATCGAACAAGACTCTACGTTTTGTAATGATGGTTGAAGAAATGTGGCTTAAACGTAGCTAGTGGTCATACAAAGCGTTGCAGTTGGGTTTGCCCGTACGCTATCTTGGCAATCAATACAGGTATAATCTTACGTCACTCAAAGCGCGAATTTGAAACTATTATTAGAGCTAGTTTATAGGTTAACTCCACCCAATTCAAGGACATTTAGGTGCGAGCGTTCAGCGTCTTACTCACATCGTCAGTTTGCTCCGCCCAAAATCTCGCATGATAAGCTACTGGACGATCTTCATTTATGTATTTTAATGTAACTGACAATCAGTTTTAGTAAGGTTGAATATAGGTTTCTTCGCGTATTTTGGAGTGCCTTCGAGAGAAATTACATAGATCTAGAGTATTTTGTTTAAAATGTTAATTAATATTCCTTTAAACGAGATCTTTTTTAATCACAGCGATTGAGCTACGGTATCATTCATTGCATTTAATATAAGTGTACTACAAAGGAAGAGTCCCATTTAAAGCCACCGAAATAGGGGTGTACCCGTCGTTAGTACACGTCCGCCGTAAGTTTATGAATTATAATACATATGATATAAATTATGTTCGCGGAACTTTACATAATTCTTAATGACGTCTGGTGAACAAACATATAATGTTATTCTTTTTTCCATAAAATGCGTTTTCAGTCTGTTTCTCATACAAAATGTCAACGAAACCAACTAAATTTACGAAATTATCAATATTTGAGTACATCGATAACTGATTTTGCAGCACCTATCTGTAAACCCGAAAAGTATGTTTGTCCCCGGCAGTACTGGAACTCTGAGCCTTTATTTCGCAAATCGTCACCACAAAAGCAAGGTCATGGGCAGGAAGTGTCATATTCTAGTGACATACAAGTATATAGTGCCGTTTTCTACCAATATACTTGTATCTAGTGTCGTTTTCTGCTGACATATCACGTGCATCTGAAAATGCTTGCCTACCCAAATCCTTATTTTCTGTTGTGTTATCACAACCAAGTTTCCTTTCTATACTGCATGCAGACAGTGAACACGGATATTTTCGCTTATGATCTTTGTTTTTACTTTCAACTTTTAACATATTCTGTAACATAGTGTTTGCTGCAATTAACTTATTTATTTGTGATATATTATTAATTAATAAATTTACCAGCCAGGGTGTTTCCGGCAGGAATTTGAATTGTTGGTTCTGCGTCAATTTTCAGTGTTGTTGTTCAGACGTCCGAACAACTTGTTCGAAATTTGCTTAGAAAGTTACTGAAACTATCATTCAGTTGTCCACCAGCATCCCAGTATAGAGTTTTTTATTGATAAATGTACTAATAAAAACGCCATATTTTGGCAAAAAACAGGGACAGATTGGAAAGTCCTCTTTTATTCTGGAAGCACATAATGGTTTCTCCCTTCCTTCAATCTTCGGAGTGGGGTCGGGGTGCTGAGTCTGGGAAAAATTGCAAACCAATGAACAGAGACATAGTTACTTCGGACATAAAAATGAAACGGCAGACATGACAGTCGGACCGGTAGTTTATTGACGGTTATGTAATTGAGTGTACTTTATCTCATATATTTACATGTATTTCCATTCTTTTCTATGTCAACCCATAAAGTGTATGGTGGATGTCTAACAGTAAACTGTTACAGTTGGCAAGATGAGTGAAGGATACTGCACCCTGACCAATGCAATTTACAACCCGGTGTCACGCATGAGCGAAATATTGGACACATGACTTAAGAGTTCAAGATTACTTAAAACAATGTTATCACTCTTTAACTAACTACATTTTTTAGGCATTTGTTTACATTTTGGTGCAGAAACATTCGACCAAGGATAAAGAAAACATAGTCAAGCATTTTGTTTTGCACTGACCGCTGTGTCGTCAGTGTCATTTAAGTAAAATGTGCACACTAATCTTAGACTAATAAATCCTGGATATACTTATACACACTAATTTGTTTCCAGTGTTAATGGCTATCCACATATCCAGAATTATGATAATCGCTAATATAGTTCTAGGACATATGATTAACTCACACATGCACGCGAGACGGTGAACTCACAAGAAGTTCTCGGAAAGACATTTAATGTATAGTAATGTATAGAGTAATTTGTGCGTATACCAGAACGTGTGCATATTACTTATACTTGAAATAAACAAAAACACGTTTTATATGACGATTATGTTGGTGGAGTGCTGCTGTATATGTTTAATCTATAGTACAGCAGGGCTGTGGAATTCCTATGTCCGACTTGTCTGACACGAGATTTTCTGCCGTCGGACAATCGGATTTTTCTGTCCCGTTTGTCCGCAGGCAAGCCGAAATTTTTAGGGGAAAATGAGAAACGAATAAATAATGTACGAAAGTCATGTTTACGCCGAGATTCTCTAGATCTATTTGCGGTTTCGGGAAAAACTTTTAATTTTGAGAGCGCACTGTTTGTGTTTTTCTATTTTTGTATATACATGTATTTCCTCGTGGATTAGCCTCAATATGTCGACTGCAAGACAGACCCATTTTACATCTGACGTTACATCTAGTCTGTCTTTGGTAAGGGCGGCCATCGTATATAGCAAAAAGCTCTTCCGCACAATTAGTTGGGCCACTCGTGGAGGTAAAAGTTTGGAGAAAGTTCCATCTGGCTACCCCATTGTAATTTAATTGCACATTAATATCTACAATATCCGATATTGATTCTGTCATGACTTGCCATTGATAGAGCGGAGGGGAGGAGTTAACCGATATATACATGCTCTATTAATAGTTTTAGATTCGCCTTTGCGTGACGTAAGATTGTAAATATATTGATTGCCAAAACAGCGTACGGGTAAAGCAAACTGCAACGCGTTGTATATAATGTACACAAGTATAAATGGGATTGCTTCTGAAATGTGGATGCGAGGATGTTAACAAACTAATCGTGGATGTACGCTGGACATTTGTCTGTCCTTTAAGTTCACCCTGATCCAGCGACTCACGTTAACTATGAAATTTTGATAAAAAATTATGAGTTCACAGGGTGCATAACTCTGTCAGAATTCAGCTACTGAGATTGTTTCGCCATGTGTAGATATTGTAATGTCTTATTTCAAAATACGTTTGGCATTCTTTTGAGATATTGAACTTCATAAAAAACACTTAATGTCAAACGCCGATGCTGGAGCGAGTACAATAGTCCTCCTCATTAGTTGATCCAACAATTCGATTGATCTTAAACGCAAAAACAAAACACAGAAATAAAATAAAATAAAATAAAAGTGCGTTCGTTTTACTTCCAATAAGAAAGCAAACGAGAATAAAATGAAGGCAAGCTGATGAATTTTATTTGTTTAAACCAAGTGAGCAATTTCATGTACAAGACATATGAAATATATAAGAGTAAATACGTATGATTTATTCGTAAATAACCTGTTTGTAGTAAAGATATTTCACATATGAATTAAGGTATATTATATACAGTAAACTTTTAAAAATTGACAAGAGTGACTGAATGAATGTCTGTGTAGATTGGTAGATTTAGATTTAGTGAATGATAAGTAACAAATGCATACGAATACTAAGAGTAGATCCCAAGTGTTCTCATTATTTCTATAGCATTCCCGACTCTCTTTTTCACGTTGAATCATGTTAATTTCATAGTAAGCATCTTCATATTGCAACAGCTCTTTTTAAACTTTCTAATGTTTAAAAAGTCGTTACAGAGTTCCATTAGTAATAAAAATCAAGTATTCGGAAACAATTTATACATAGGAATAGTATTGATACTGAAATATCATTCCACCAAAGTTAGATTTTTAAGATGCTGCTGGTAGTAACACATGCTGAAAGATGCTGTTTGGTCATACACAAATAATCAATACAAATGTACACGGTTCCATTCGTGTCAAATACTAGTATTCAAACAGGAATTTCACAGAGGAACGGATAAGTGCTAGTGCACGATAAATTCCACCATAGGTAGTTTTCTAAATTGTCCTTGGTCAGTATTTCTAGAGCCAAACACAACTTACTATTACTCGCGCTTGGATAGCTACTATACCATTTGAAATATCCACTGTTTGTTCCGTATTTAAACTCCCACTGAGAAGCAGAATCTCTGCGCCGACCACCGATATTTATGTCACGAATAGAACGTCCTTCAAGGATAGATTTAACATCGGCATGTTTCAGATTCGAGTCAATGTTTATGAGAAATCCTCCGTCTTTCTGACACACAGTCTCAGCGTCATCATGATTCTTTTTTGTATCATATAGTTTTATACAAAATCCATGTGTTGTAACTTTGTACTCTTCTGGACAGAAACCTCTGGATTTAACCTCTGAACCCCCTTCACACATCATGAAAACAAAAATAATATCAATATGAAATAACATGAAATCAGTATCTGTCTTGCTAGTCCTAACGTTATTTTCTTCCTTTACTCCACATTCTCTGGTTCGATTCCGTGTTCCGAAGTAGTTTGCCCTTGTACCATCACATTAAGTCCATTCTGTCCATTCGGAACACCAATGAAGGTTCGTCATCGCCATTCCCAAGATAGTCAAAACAGGTTTGTTAAACTTTCGCCCCAATTTTAATAGAGTCTTTCCGTCAATATCTGTCCCCGCAGTTCCAGCGTTATCCATGTCGTCAATGGTGCATTGTGTGCCCACAATTAAAACAACAAATAAGAAAATGTTAATGCAAACGTTCATTGTGTCTGTTTTAATTCTGTTTAAAAGTCACTTTTATGAAACTGCACTTAACGTATCCATCTAGTGGCTTTTCTTGACACTTCAGCTGAATGTTTTCTCGCTTTTCTTTTTGTTTATTTCTTACCTACAAAAATGATCACGTGACTTTCAAAGGTCACAGATGAGAGTAAAAGAGGAGTATTAAAAAAATAAAGTGAATAATTTTAGTTAGTACATGCAGATAAAATATTATTTCAGTGGCATGGTAACACCTTTATATTGTGCTTTTTAGTTTTGTTTCATTAACTTGCATCCAGCAAGACTGTTGGACTTCTTTGATGTAGTTTGACAAGATATAATTTAACTTATAGGCCTTTGTAAGATGTTACTGTACGGCCCCTTTTCGAAACTTAGTTCTAAACCCTCGGCAAGGCTGCGTTTTTGGTACGTGGCATTCCCTGTTTGTTTTTATGCTCACAACTGTGTTGTTTGTGCCGTGTGGCGGCCGTAAAAAGTCTCCCCGTACATTCAATCAATGTTGTTATATTTTCATCCTTCAGGGATTGTTATTCGTTCTAAACCCTCGGCAGTGTACATGATTGTGTGTGTGTGCCGTGTGTGTGTGTGCGTGTGTGTGTGTGTGTGTGTGTTGGTGGTGTGCACTTCTGGGTGCTGTGGGGCTCGTTTTGGGGAGGCTGCGTTTTTGGTACGTGGCATTCCCTGTTTGATATTTTTTTTTTTTTTTTTTTAGATTCCTTAATGACTCCAGCCTTGAAAGCAAACTGTTTATGTTTTTTTTTATTCATTATTTACATATATACAGTATACAGGTAAACAAATTCATTGATATGCAATGTTTTCAATATACATGTATCTGTTGTTTATAATAATGTATTTCTTATACATGTGTATAAAATGTCAGTTATACAAATATTTGCGAATTGTGTTCAAAAATCTTGCGTCTTCTTTTTTATACTTAAAGTAATGATAGATAATTTCAAATTCTGTTGTAAATACTTTAAAGATATTGTAATCTAATGACCAGTTCTCAGTTATGAAAAATGACTTATAAATGCTAAAACCTACAATTGTTAGCACGATATTTACAAAAAAATATTCTGGGTCTGATATCTTGTACCCTAGGATAAGGAACCTTAAATTTCGCATACTTCTCCGAATTCCACATGTATTAAAAAGTTTTTGAATTTTTTTCCAGAATGTATTTACTGCGAAACAGTTTATAAAGACGTGGTTATAGTCTTCTGTTTCATTGCATTTTAAGCACATCGGCGAGGGGGATATTTTCCATAAGTACCGTGTCTCTCTACTTGTAAATATTCTGTTAATCACTCTAAATTTAAATTGTTTATGTCTATTATCAGGAATTGCTTTTATGAAGTTATAGACATCAACCCAGATGACTTTGTCTTTAAACCTTTCCGACCAGTATTTGTGTACATATGGCTTTGTGAATTTTGTTTCGACTAATATTTTATATATCGTTTTTATGTTGAGAGATCCTATAGCATGATCGTTCAATTTTACTTCAAAGTATGTTTTAACTTTTGTTTTATAGGAATCCTGTTTTTTCATCACTTCTTTCCGTTTTCTTGGAATCGCTTAAAAAAGCAAATTTAACTCAATCACGCAGTTTCTTTTATCTGTCAATTTTCTGAGAATGATGTTTATGTTAAGATAAGAACAAACAGAATATTTTCCCACGAGAACTAGCGAAGAGAAAGTGAAAAAGTAAAGAAAGAGTAACAGAAATTATTTTACAAACGCTGAAATCATATTTTACTTCCATCGTGAAATGAGTTTTGATTATTTCAACATTAATAATGACTTTCACTGTAAACATGCAGGCGTTGTTTTTCTCTGTGTTTTGTTGTACTTGTGATAGAAAGACGGCCAATTTGTACAGGTTTTGGGTATAAAGCTCTTATTCCGAAGGCTGTTCTCGCAAACTTCGACCATGATGTACAAAATCATGTCGCAAACACTCGCCTGACGTCTAATGAACGTCATCAAAGAAGACATAATATTGGAATGTGATTTTCGAGTTTACATTCGATTAACCGTATTCATAGACAAAATCAATGGTATGGACAGAGGTGCAGTGTTTGAACCACGCCTGTGGTAAAGCCGAATCTTAAAAAAAGTTCTCAAAAATTAAAGATGGATTTATGCATTTAAAGCTATTTATGTGTTTTAATATTCATTATTCCATTATTTTCTGTCATTAATTTGTGCAGAATTAGAACTTTATATCTATAGCGTAAAAAGCGTTCACGGGTAACTTAGCCACGTTCTGTGCAGATACGTAATTTAACTTTTAACAGACAAGAAAGTTGAATACGGTTACTTTTTACCTATACAATTGATGTAAGTTATCATGACACGGAAATTGTTTTAGAATTGCTTGCAGTTTTTGTTATATGTCATTCAATATATCCCTTAAAATACTTGTGAGAAATCTGTATAGTTTAGCTACAAATGAAATCTGAAACTTTTGTACATACTTCTCTCAAAGTACCAGTGCAATATACCCTGCAACATAACATTTACATTAAACGTCTTTACACAAAGCTCAAGAGAGCACGTTTTATAATACAGACATTAAAATGATTAATGAAGATGAGAGATGTAAATCTTTTTTGAAAATAGGGTCCCATCCTTATGCCCGGCAGTCCTTTAAAATCATCATCAATTTTGTCTATTTTATTAATGTAACAAGTAAATATTTATAATTTTCTATCTTGGCAATCATGTTTGGTTACATACACTGTTATATTAATATCAAAGGGAATGCACTGTTTAAGAAATAAATGGTTAGATGCGACTAATAAAGCGGAATGTAAATGTAAGGAATGAATGCCAGGCTGAGCTACATTAAATGTAACACGGAAATAAATGCTTCTGCTTCTTGCTGAAAACTATGCATATTACAGACTACATGTACTTAAATGTTTGACAAGAACATTGCATCCGTATTAACTCTTAAAAGGATCCTCCACATGAATATTATTTATCCACAGAAGTATTTGTAAAAAGCATCATTTTTATTATTTTTCATGGTGTAAAAATCATTTGATATTGACAAAAGCATCGTATGTCCTATCAAATGCATATTAGACATGGTTAAGTACATTTGCAAAATTTGCCATCTTAGCACGTTTTCCAATGTTGTATCATTTCACAAAAAGATATCAAGTGAACAATATAACAAATTATTATATATTACTGCAGTGTTATCTGACAAAAGGTAAAGAATGGTTCGCTATTGCTCATTTAGTTCCATTGTAAGTAGTGCCCGTGGGTATAATTTGGTAGTTTCGCCGATACTGTGATAAATTACATCAGTGGGTTTGGGGCTGACATTATTAATTCCAGACATTACATGCTTTATTGTACACGAAAAAGGGATACTAATCGACTTGTCTGATTAAAAAACATCTTTTTATTCACATAGACATAGGCACAGGGGAACAAATGCAATGTCTATATTGATAGCAACTTGTGAGGGTTTGGTTTTAAAATATAATATATGCTGTAAGATATACAATGGAAAATTAATAACAGGAAAGCTTTCTTTACTTTATGTTGAGAAGGAAAGGTTAACAGAGCATTTTTTTCAGTTTTGCAAAACGTTTCTGTAAGTATTCTGTAGGAGATATTGTTAGCATATATGATATTTACATTTAGGACTTCAAATATGTTTGCATTTAATACGCAATGCCTTTTTTAAATATAATGATACAAACTTATCTTGGAAATATAAAAAAACAGTTTCCTTTATACTTCAAAATCCGACATGGACATTTGGGTCTCGACAGCTTTGTAGTTAGTTTAGGTGGTCCCGGGTTTGAATCCCAGGCTGTGTTTGATGTATGACTATAGACAAAGACACTGGTGTCACACGGGCCTCAGTCCACCGAGTTGTACATGAAAAGCAGCGATTTAAACCTCACTGCCTGTCTCCCTTAATCGAACTAAAATAATTTCATGAGGACTTAGCGAAAATTGTTTGTTTCAAGTACTTTGACTATAAGCCAAGTTGTGTACGATAAACTAGAAATGAAAACACATGTTACAATACCCAATGTTTAACAGAGATGTTATTACTTAAAGACCCAATAGAGCTACGAGTAAATAATTATACACAAATTTTCTGTCTTTCTTAAAAATTCATTTGATACGCATTTTCTTTGAAGCAAATATTATTATTTTACCAAGGAACTTACAGCAATATTGCTGAAACGGAACATCTGAATTAATTCACTTTTAGATCTAAGATAACATTTTTATTTCCAGGAAAAAAAGAAAATATTTTAAGGTTGGTTATGTAAACATTTCATGTTACATAAACAGTAAATGCACGCACTCAACACATTGGATTAATTACATACTTTTTGAAGAAAAAAAAATTCTATATCACTATTCACCAAGGACAGACTGTATTCAGAGACTGGATCAACAACTCTGGTTTATTTTTTCTTTGATATATCGTTTGGTGTAGGAGAGGTTTTGCATCTAACCCAATTTAGCTAATGTAGATATCCTGTAATTCTCAACAAACGAATAAAACGGCCCCATTAATAGTATTATACATCGTCTCGCCAAGCGTGTTTAGGGAGGCTCTTACATACATTTGTGTACATGTCTGATCTCTCGACTGTTTTCTATCTGTTGTGTAAAGATAATGACTATGTAACAGAAAGATGAAAATTTGTTGCATCAATTTTGTAATATATGCTTCTTCAAAACACGAGTAGGGTTATTTCTCACAACCTAGATATCGTACAAAATACTACTATTCATCCTGTTCCATCTCTAGTTACAGGTTAGATGGCAAGGTTTTTGTAAGACCAACACAACTTTCAAATTTGATTCAGAGATATACCATTGTCTGAAAAGAATATATACCAGTAAATAACCCAGCGTTACGCAGAATTTTAAAACTTAAATATGTGATATATTACAGAAAGCCGGAAATATGTCTCAATTCTGAGAATACCGGGACCCAGAATAGCATCAGTTGCCTCTGGAAACCATAGTATGAATCATGTGAATAAAAACACCAATGAATTGTTTTATATAAAAGAAGTGAAAATTATTTTAATTATATTTGATAATGGTATCAAATGATGTAAGTACATTTATATTTATGGATCTGTGGATTTTAATAATGCCTAACATACATTGTCAGTGCCGAGTTATAAAAACCAGATGACTTATATGTTGACCCCGTGTGACCATCTTTTGAGGCCGGGTAGAGTTTAGCAAGCTAAACATTCTAACAAACTTTCATAATGATTGGGAACAAACGTGGCCTGTAGAGTGTTCTTCTTTGATTTGACCTTGTGACCTAGATTTTGGTCCAATGTCACTACCCTTAGATTATATGAAGACAAATATTCTGACTGTCTTAAATTATAATTGGTAACAAAATGTGGCATTATGTTCACACATTTTTTTACTCAATGATTTAACCTGGGGACCTTGTTTTCGGCAGTCTTGAATTCCATTTAGATGTCATTGAGAATATTCTTATCGATTTTTATAATGATTGTGAGTGGAATGTGATCTATTTAATTTCGACCGAGAAATACGGACATACAGGCAACAGACAGCCAGACATGTATTTTAATTACGGTTACTTGGAATTAGGCAATATAGTAAAATTTGAATTTATTAAGCAGTTCCCTAAATAGAAACAAAGATTTTTAGAATAAGCTTACAGACGTTTGAGCTCCTGCGAACGATACGACCCGTTTGCAATTTATATTGCAGTTCATTTCAAATGATTTGATCGCCTTAGCAGAACACGATGTAGAAGAAAATCTTTTTTTCTTTTGTTTGATTTATATTTTTTGAAAACATAATAAAATGATTTGTGATCTCTAGTTTAATGAATATGGGACTGTCCTTTTAATACATTTGATTTTCTATTTTACATTTCATGAAAACGCACACTGTGGTTTTAGAAGGGAGTTATAAAGTTTGAATGTTTTTAAAATTCTATCGATTGCACTCAGTAATAAGTACAAAAAATGTACCAAATAACACTTGTACGTGTCTTTCTCGTACGATTTCAGTCGCGTGTTATTCTGATTATTTTTTTTATTAAATTGCATGACATGAAAACAATATTTCAGTAGTCTTAATTAGATTCAGAAAATTCAAGTACACAATGTACTGGGAATTGTTGACGTATATACTGTGTTACAACGTTTGCAACATATATTTGTCTTGATGAATGTACCTTCAGTGACGTTTAATCAATTATTGAACAAGTGGATTTTGATCGTGTTATCTTGCTTCCAAGACGAAAGTGAAAAACGTGATGAAATGGGTTTGGTGTGAAAACCTTTAGAATAAGTTAATACTAAAGAATACATATTGACATATATAATTTCTTTGCGTTCATTTTATGCTGTAAACGATTGCATTTCTCAGATGTTAGCCAGAAATCAGTATACACTTATAACAAAGAACCGACGTTTTTGTGTGTAACCTTGTCAAATCATTAGTATTAATTCCTTTAAGAACCTTTCATTGCAACGATTATATCAATGAAATAAAAGTACTTTCAAATACGGCAACTTTCGATTACATAAAGTGATTGGTAAACTGTCTTCTCTTGCTTGTACAACTAAAATCAATTGTCTACTTACAGTAAACACAATTACATTCACAATATGCTTTGATCATTAACTGATAGAAAACTGAATCGGAATAGTTCCCAATTAGTGAGTATTGGTCTGGGTTATACAATGTAAACACAGCAGGATTATCCGGCACTAAACTCCATATTTTATCGAAGGCGATGAGACTTCCTGGGTGGTTCTGTCGCGAGAATGTCCTAGAAAATTGATTGAAATCAGCTTATTTCTTTTGTTTCCTTTGGCCTAAGTTATAAATAAAAATATCCCAAACCACACCACCTTTATTGTTATTACACTTTATATGATAAACAAAATTAACATCTCTTTTCTCGTATAAATATTTTCTCAAATTATTTTGAAATTAGACTGTCATTTAAAGCAGCTCACCAAATTCATCATGTAGTAATAGCCAACAACTTTTAAAAAACAAAACAGTTCATTTAAATGTATAAAATTCAGATGACGGTATTTTCCATCTTTAGAATGAAAGTTTTAAAGTTGCTCGCTCTCAGATTTTAGTGAAAAAATAAAATTCTTCAAACTGTCTGAAAGTTACATATTTTACAAAAAATATTCAGATATAAAGGTTCCAGTATAACTTCCAGTAAAGTATATCTGTATAATATTTGAAATAATAGTTATTTTAAATACGTGACTTAACTTACTATAAGAACTTATTATCAACAGACAAAAGATATTCATGGAAGAAGACAAAAGTCAAGATATCCATTGATATCCATTCCTTCCAGTTGCAATTTTATTTTATAACTCAGTATGATAATCAACACTTACATGAAAATAGCATATATATAAATATAAGTCAACATGACCAGAAGACAACAAAGAACTATAATATGTTCGATATATAATAACAACAGAAACGAGATCAGTTCTGTAACAGCTATATAAGCATGCCAAATATTTAAACACAAACATAAATTTTATCTTGCCTTAATTCTTACGTGCATATCATAAACTTTCATCGAATTTGATTTGCTTATAAGTGACTTAAAGGATGCTCTAGAATTACAACAACAACAATATACATAGTCATCCGATTCAAAATACTAGAATTTCGTAATTAAATAGCAAGGTTGAAAGTTCAAGTGAGTCCATCGTTGTGGTCGAAACCAATTTCAATCAGCTTTTTAACTGCATGACAAGACAATAGAGTAAGTTATCGACAAGTCTATGTGTCATAAACATTTCTAATAGGTCTTCGAATCCTTTTTTTCTGGTTAACCTGATTTCTCCTCGCCGTGTAATATTGCATGCGCAGTTCCAATAATGATTTTATTCTCGTGATGATGGTGACGCTCATTTCAAACACTTGCTACAGTAATTATAGGGAAATTTACGAGGAAAGCTAGCAATAACTGCTATTAACATATTTGACATGTGGTTACTTATCACTTCCTGTTTTAACTTTTGAACATACTCTAAGAAAATAGATAAAATCTGACCCATTAAACAAAATAAATGTCAACAAGATTTTATTTTGGGACCTCAATTTCCATTTAATTATAGAATGTTTTAAGAATTATAGTCTGTAAAATCATTTATATGTATCGTAACTTTTATGCGTTTGGACATTCAGAAAACAAGGGCCACAGTAAGAGTAATTTGAAAAAAGAAAACAGGAATTCCTTATTTATCTCATAATAGTGTTTGTTTTAATTGACATTACGAGCTTTTATAGAAATCACATCGTATACTTAAAGTTTTCAGTAACAGTTTAACTTACAAGAAAGATAAGCCTCTTACATTTATTGTGTAAAACTATTTTCAAATACGTTCCCTTACCATGACATACACACCTGCCATCAAATGTGGTAAACATTTATTTAATCAAAATACTAAATACCATATGTTTCCTAAAACTATTTCAGATCAATGTTTCAAATAATATGAGTTCATATTTATGGATACATTTTTCAACAATAGTTTTATATGTCTAATGCTGTCCAATTCGTAATGTTGGTCCCCTTCTTTACAATACAACTGCTGTCTTAAATGTTATATCAATTATCTAATTGCTTGTTTGGGCATCTCATCAATTGTAACGAAGACATCTATATCAGTTGGAGATTTCGTTTTTACCGAATAAGAACTTTAAAACAACATGAATCTCAATTCATTCTGTCAAAGCGTTAACAAAAACTACAATTAGACATACCATTGTCTGTAACGAATGTTTTGTAACACAAATGTTCCGATCTAGACAAACCCCTGGTTTAGTATGCCTGAAGGAAAAAAAACTTATATCCTTATATGACAAACTTTAATATAAGAAGTCGATGAACTGGCATGCTGAAAGTCCTTATTTAAGTAACATCTCTATGGACTTGTAACATTTATTACTCCTGTTAAATTTATCCATGCATGCATCAGGAAATAATACCCAGATAGTCGTTAATTACCGGATATTGGATTATGCAGCATGCGCACAGCTTGAGCGCATCATACACTTCCGATGAAAACTTTGGTGACAAGAAATAGAAGAATATTTTTACATTTTCTGCAATAAATATTGTACAATTGGTTCCATTTGAGACTGATAAATTTCCATCAAAAGGTATATGTTTATTTGAACAAAATGAATGAATAACAATATCTCAATAATGCTGTAACAATTCGGTATTACATAATGAATTCAGTACTATTGCAGAGTGTCTCCGAATATATGGCGGGAAGTGTATTAAGCATGATAGAATGCTTAACACATTGCATTGCATTGCAATTTGATATATTCATATACTTTAATTAAAATTACAATTTATAGAATTCATGTAAATATAAATATATATTGCAAGGTGGAAGTAGTGTACATATGGACTATGGCAGCTCTGCACGTTTTCAAGGTAGGTCTCTTTTGTATTTTTGTCTTATAGAAGAAATTGATTTAACTGGATGATGGAATAACTGCATTTAATCTCATGTTCTATGAAGTATGAAATAATACTGTTGTGTTGTATCAATAAAACGACTTTATGTCCTACGCCAGGAAAAATGAAACTTTAACGATCGGTGTGTAACGGGTCATAGAATTTAGTTGTGATTATATTCAGGAAAAATATATAACAGAACTATTATCAACAAAAAAGATCAGGTTAAAGATTCAGTATTACTAGTGGATGCACAAACAGTTTTTGAGAAAACAAGAGAACGCTCCTAAAATGTATCATAACGCGTATCATAACGCTCCAAAAATTTATCATAACGCGAAACATAACGCTCCAAAAATGTATCATAACGCGAATCTTAACGCTCCAAAAATGTATCATAACGCGAATCATAACGCTCATAAAATGTATCATAGTGTAGGTGTTATTCGATGGCGACAGAAAGTGTGTAATTGAACTTTTTACGCAATACAGAGCATTGCCCACGTGGCATCTAGCTTATGTTCGGATCTGATAATCATCAAACCCTATCAGAACATAAGAATAACAAAAAGTTAATAAGTTCAATCCGGGTTACCGTCTTTTGCCCCCCTCCCACAACACACCAACAGTAACTTAAGCTTTATTTCTATGAATTGAACTTGTAATGTACATCTGCAAAGCTTAAGCAGTCTAATCCCTACCAATCAACTTCTATACCTTCCGATTCATACAAAGCAGGTTGACATCTTCATTGCAAATCGTGTCGACACTTTTATACAATTGATTGAATGATCTCATATCTGCAGAACATGAGGCGTTACATGATGCACACCATTTTTATATTGATCAACCATATTTATATATGTTTTTCTTTCGTTTACTTTCTTGGTTTCCAAATTGTTTGTCCGATGAGAAAGGGCTTGTGAAAACGCGACTACTAAGACGGAGTAAAATAAGTCACCTTACCAGCTTATGTCCTGGAACAAATAATTTTGTCATAACTCGGATGGGTATTATTGCCGTTTGAAACAAATTTATTCGATCATAGAGGAATAATAGGCAAAATCGACAATTGAAAGGTACAAGGAAGTTGTAATCTCTTTTTTAATCAATCTTTTTTGTAATCAATCTTTTTTGATTTGCTAATTTGATCATATTTTGCCATACAATAAAGTCTGGTCTAATCATATTCTACAAAGTCATTCATAATACATTAAACTCAATAATCAGTGCATTTAAACAATCTCAAATTTCAAAAAGTATTGCATATTTCGCCTATTGTTCTGAAACATCAATCAAATTAGAATCCATTTTTCATGTTATGACTGCAGTGGAATAATAAAAAATAATAATATAAAATTTTATCTAGCAATTGAGTGCTCTGTATTGGTTTAAGGTTGATATAGAATTGTGCAAGCATCAGTAAGGCTTAAATGACAATACTTTTCACATGCAAGTGGCTTCCATATAGATCTAGTTTGTCTTTTCTTACATATGAATTAAAACAACATATTACAGAGAAGAGACCATTAGAACCGGACTTAATGACGGTTTCTATGTGGTCTCACTGAACGTCTGAGATGCAGAATAGATTCCTCTGTTACCATTATAATGAAAAGAAAAACGGGAAAACCAAATGGTAAACCATGAATACTTGGGTTATCTGATAACTTCATGTTAAACTAAACTGTTAAGAGATAAAACACTTAGGTAACTTGTCGATCAAGGATGTAAAATGTTGTCAAATGGACTGTACTTTAGCATTCTTGCTGTTTCTACTTTTTCAATATCAAAACTTGGTCATATGGTAGAATCTATTAATGTAACTGTAACTGAAAAAGTTTGCAGTCAGCCTTTAGAACCTTCTGAAACGTTTGTTCGAGACGTAAAACGTTAAAAACAAGTATCCACTTAAGATAGGAACATTAAAATGGAATTATGCTCATTTAAACATCCAGCTGAAATATGTGTGTGTAAAAAAGAGCAGAGGAAATAATAATCTTCCTGCTACCAGTACGAAATAATTACTTTCTAAATATCACTTTTTCTATTTTGACTGAGGAGTTGCTTCCCTTCCACTGCCGAAATCTCTACCAACAACAACAACAACAACACAAGGGAGATCACTGCGAAGAAAGGAACTTTTATTTTATTAGTCCGATTTATTTATGTCTAAAGCACCAACTTCAAATACTAATGCGGCATTATCATTAATTCAACACAATTAAATGCACAGCAACCGAAAATTGCTTTTATAAGACTGTCACCTAAATTACACTATGTGCAGTAAGATGCGCATAATGTCACTTTAAAGTCCAAGGAGCACAATTACAAGTTGTTCTTATTTTACCAAGAAAGATGTCTTACCGGCGTAAATGACCGGTTAATCCAAAGTGATCCTGTGACTTTAATAGTTTGAAGGGTGTTTAAGTGGTAACAAACAATATTTGGGCACTTTTTGTTATTCAAAGATGGTCAAATTGTTGGGGCATTATTATCAGCTTTAAAATTCCTGTTTCTATTGGTCAATTTTTGTAAACCCATCTCTTTAGTGTTTGGTCTGCTGATTCCCCTATGTTATGAAAGGAACAGGTTGTAAGCCTTGTGTTGTTGTTTTTTTCATTTCTGCTCCCTATGTTCGCCTCGTACTTGCTTGTTGCCATATGACATTTCATGCCAACAAAATGTAAGATCTTCTTATTATTCCATTATATAATCCTGTCGTAATGGCAAACTGGCATTGTATGCTTCCCTGTGTTTGCCTCGTACTTGCTTGTTGCCACAATGACATACCATGCCAACATAATTTTATAGTAATCTCATCTAAGAAAGGAATCAATTTAGGTAACAGTTCTGACATGTAGGATTTTCCTCATTGAGGTGGAATTTGACATAATCTGCGTTGAGATATGAGTTACTCGATCTACCAACCTGCATACATATACATATATCTGCTAAAGTCTTTTCTATTCATACAATATCTTTATTACACACAATTTGATGAATAATATAAAATATGCATAAAATATCAATTTTCTCATTTACAAGTTAAGACAAACTTACCTACACTTTTCAGGAAACCTGTGTGTTAGTAAAACCGTCTGTCTGTATTCATGTGTTCTCTTTTTGATGAATCTTACAATATCTGTAGTACTTCAAATTCAGAAGTTGTATTCTACGTTCATATGCAAACATCTGTATATTGTTATAATTATTAATATATAAATATCAATATATTTATAACAAATATTATTTGAAATGCAGATGGTTACATACTTTCAAAAATGTACATTGTTTTACACTGTCTGTATTTCAAACGCCACCCCAGCAACTACGGAGATTAGTATTCCAAATAAAGCTATTTTTTAATATTAATAATCCCTTAACTCTCCATATCCGTTTTATAATGCAAGACTGTACCTATTAAATCTACCCATTTTACGTTTGGGACTTTTATCTCTTAAGTTTAGGAGAAGTTTAAGCAAATAATTAAATCAAGCTGATGGACTAACCTTTTATGTTTTTGCCTGCAGACAAACAACATGCATATCACTAGGGCATAAAATAATGATAGGATAAACGGATAACAGCTAATAGCCTTTGATCAAATATTTTGTGTGGAGTTTGCAATATAAATAAGAGTATTGTGGCTTGCAACGAACAGTTACAGATATATCATGTTTGTGTTTATAACTGTCTGCGAGGATATTACTATGGTATTATGAAACAGGTCAGTTTTTATAATTGTGATATTCTGTTATTGTAAATTTAATTGTAAATTTGATTGTATATTTAATTGTAGATATTGGTACCATGGTATAATCTTATTGACATTTGAACTGTCAATTTCAGTTTACGTATTCTTTGTAAATTCTGGAAAAACATAATTTGCTTTTGCAACACAATTTTCAGTGTAATATTCCCACTACACCACATCATTGACTGCATAAAAAAGAATTGTAGACTGTTTAAAGCAAAGCAATGTACTATATACTCTTTGTCAACAAAACACGCACCGGTTCATTTTTAAAGTATAAGCGGTCTTTAATACGGCAACTGGTGTCTATGCAATTTGCTGTATCACGTGTCAGGTACAGTATACGGATGCGTCAGCTGTAATATAATTTCAACCTGATATACCTTCCGCTGGACAATTAATATTTAAACTATTTATTTAGATTATTACGCAGTTTATTTGGTTTAAACAATATTTTATTGAGAAATCACATGTTATACATACTTAATATACAACAGCATAAAGGATTAAGTAGCAAGCTCTCGGCTTATTTATAAACTCTCTCCATATCAATAATAATTTTCATTAAACATGGTAACAAATTGGAAAAGTACACTTGCAGCTTATTCATTTGAATAAATTATTTGAGACACGAGTAGATACATTTATGACAAAGATAAGTTGGAAGACAATAGGAGCTTTATGTGTATGTTTCTTTTATACATAACATTTTGTATTTCTTTGAGAAAAGTTTGGAATGAGAAAGATAGATTGAGGTAGTCACTTCAGACACATCATGGATTCGGACAGACTTTTGATATATAGTGGTTAAGTCGGGAGGTGTGTGTACATGTAATATGCTAAAATGATATAAATAATATGTTTAGTGTCTTGTTTGGTGTTATAAGCATAGGTGATTTACTAGTTATTTAGTCATGTCGTAAGATCATGATAGTTGGAGTATAGATCGTCGACAAAGATAATGCGAAGTTTTCTTTTGTCTTCTTTTTGTATAAACCTAGGTAAAACGGTACTAGTACTTACGAAACAGAAATTCTGGAATTCAAGCATATCATCATGTAGGACAATCAGTAGACAGTAGATTCTAAGAGTTGTGAAATCAATAACGGTCGGGCGTAAAACATTTTGTATAACGTTAATTTCAATACAAAATGAAATACAAAGTTCATACGAGTTTCATCCTCCATGTCATTTCAATTACATCAGATACATATCTGTTGATTCTTTTCTACATTTCTATGGCGACCATTTACAATATTTTAGTATTTAGAACTTAATCTTGTAGAAAAATTACGAAATCTGCAGAGATGTTCTTTTACCACAACCGTGTTCCTGTCACTGTTTGTACATACATCAGGAATATTGATTCATGATTGATTGGCGCTAATCTTCAAAACTGCCTTACTTAGATTGTAGCTTTTAACGTACTATGATAATAATAGTTCTTATATACATTGTACTTCATGTGTATATTATCTATATTTAGTTATATCTAAATATTTTGACAGCATATGTGAAAGGCACACTATGTACCGCATAATTATAAAACTATTTTTGATTATGTTTTTTTTTTCAAGTAAATATCCAGCTGAAATAGGTGTGTGTAAAAAGGGTAGAGGAAATAGTAGCTTTTAACCCAATACACCAACCTCTTCCTGCTACCAGTACAAAATAATAATATTCCAAATATTACTTTTCTTACTTTGACTGGGAGAGTCTTTTAGAAAAAAAACTGCATGCAGGAGTTGCTTCCCTTCCACTGCCGAAATCTCTACCAACAACAACAACAACATCACAAGGGAGATCACTGCGACGAAAGGAACTAATATTTTATTAGTCCGATTTTTTTATGTCTGAAGCACCAACTTCAAATACTAATGCGGCATTATCATTAATTTAACACATTTAAATGCACAGCAACCGAAAATTGCTTTTATAAAACTGTCACCAAAAATACACTATGTGCAGTATGATGCGCATAATGTCACTTTAATAGGTTTAAAATGTATGCATTAGGAAGCGATTTTAGTGTAATAATACTGGTACCATGCACAGTGACTTCTGAAGAAACCTCTAAGTGGAATTATTGATCATAAGAAAGCAAGATTTAGAAAATGAAACATTACAATCTACAGATTATTTTAATTTAGATGTATATTTATCGAACATCTTGGCGAAGCAAATGCAATTTACACAAACTTACAATATCCCGATAACTGAAAAAGCAATATTTTATCTTCGACAAAACGGCTCTTGGATAAAATGAAATTTGTCTGGAAGTGCAAACTTTAACACCTTAAACGCATGTTTTGATTTCTATCATATTGCACGTGTACACGTGCACAGCTTGATGCTCACGCACATAGCTGGATCACTCAACAGGTGAAAGTGATACTGTATCTCAAATAATAAACATAGTTTTTTATAAAATGCCTCATTCTCTATTATTAATGTTGTACCTTTGCTTACCTTTGTTTACAAGTACAATGAGTTGCCTGACGTTCTATTAAATAAAAAAGCATTAACTACTGTTTTTATTTTAGCATTTAAAGGTGCATTCCCTACAACGAGCAGATAAATTTATAAAAATATTAACAATTAGCTAAATGTATGTAAAATATAAATAAAGGAGTTTTTCAAGATGATTGTATTCGAGAAATGTCCTGTTTACGCTCGGTGTGCCAATATAGCGACGTTCTATAATAGATAGTTATCCATCCAAAAACTATGAAACAAGGTTTTATAAAGGTTTTACAGAACTGCAACACGTAGGATTGTGCTAATTTTACCGACGGTTGCAATTATTTTAGCTGAAATGTTCAGGTTTCGTAATAATCCTTTTAATGATTTGAATATAGCTTGTATATCGCTTAAATTGAATTGATCCCAGGTGAAAATCGGTATTGTCAAAAAAATATGTCCCTGTTTTATAGAGACTAACAAATTGCTAGTTAGTTTCTGGTAAAATAATGATGGTGATGTCGGTGATTTAACCTTTTCCAAAAGTGATGTGCAAAATTAAGAATTAGCTGGAATTCTGGTATCGTAAACTTTTCTGTAGTATGTATATTAGAATATGTTATAATTTTCCATATTTTCTAATGTTATACGTCATACTTCAGGATGAAAACTTAGGGATTTTGGTATTTTGTCGTCACCTGATTATGTTTCTTATCATGGCCGAACCCGCTTGATTAAAATTCTTTGTTTTGTTTTCAATTTTTGACAAATCATGTTTCACGATAAAGGAATAACAAGGTTTTACGATAGTTTGCCTACAACAAGGCATTTGTTTTAGAACGAAACAATAAAGAATATAGAAAAAAAATGTGTTTTTCGGCTTTCGATGATTTAAAATATAACGACATATGTCTGTAACAAGGAACTACATGTTGTATAATAATTATATATAGGATCGTGTTATAACTGTCTTCTTATATGCGTACCATTTACCATGGCGTATTTGTCAATTATACATGTATAGTCACATAATGTGAGGCAAACTTATTTTCAAAAGTATTCATACTTTTTCACTAAATATTTTAATGTGCTTTAGTTGGATACTATTAATAGTTTCCCCCACTTTAAATGTATTTTTTGAAATATAATAAATGTAAATTTCTAGAAATGCAAACATCCAAAACCTTACTCATTCATTTCAACTAATTCTTGAAGTCCCATTATCTCTTTGAGTTTATCTGAAAAATGATATCACTGATAGGATAATGATAGAACTTTGTTCTATTTACTGTAAAACATTGTTGACATATGCCTTTCTTTCACATGCATGTAATTTCCTTTACAAAATAGTGCTTTTAAAGAAAATGCTTGTCATTGGAAAGGTAACTGCTCTTTATATGACTTGTATTTTCTATTATAATACAGTCCACTTTCAGCTAGCACAAATGCATTCTATATAAATACGAATTAAACATTGTTCACTTTAAAATAACACTAATACAGACAAGCATATATTACATATTCTGACTCGACCTGATACACTAAAATCATAATTATGTATCAAATAAAATGTATCAGATTAAAGTATATTGTTTAGGACGAAAATTTCAGTTTTTCTTGGAGAGTTGATGAGAATGTGTTTAAAGGTTCAGCATTTATTGCTAAATGAGCATATATCGTGGGGGTCCAGAACGAGTACTAATTGCCTATACAAGTTTATAGAATTGACGTAACAAATACATGAAAGATGCACCGCTTTGTTCAGACTTAAACGTATCTCGGATTTTTTCGTCACTTTTTGAAGTTTTAAAACATATGTCTCTTCTATCATTTCTCATCCGAACGAGATTTTTTGAATCAAGTTAATGTATTTAAAATTACACTGACTCATGATGGATAATTCAACTTACAGACTTAACAGGAGAACAGAAGAGATAGAGATTGGCAGATCTGTTTGACTACAACAGATTAAAAGAACTGTTATCACAGACACAAATTGAGATCCTGACAATTACAAAATTGAGATCACGATAAAAGTAAGAGGTTATTGAAAATGTAAATAAGCAATGAGAACAGACGCTGCGATATTTTTTTGTTATTTGATGTTCTTTGACACATTTTGTTCCATAATATCATGAATTTGTTCTATAATTTCAAGAATGTGTTCTATGATCTATGAGTATGCTCTGTATGCTCTAAGACACATGCTTATAGTTTTTATATTATTTTGATATGAAACGACGTTGTTGCCCTGTCAAAGAGTCTTTTATGTGTCGCATTTCTAATTAAGATCAAATTAATACGTACATCTTTGATATGTAATCTCAAAACACTGCAATATATTCGTAATACAATTTTCTGTTGTTATCACTTCAGAAATGCGAGATAGTCAGAATGTTAACGATGGCCCCTGTTTCTCCTCATCTCGTTTGTTTAGAGGGTTAAGAAATCTCAGCGGCTCCACAGACGGGTTATTGCCGGCCCCATCTCTTCATCTCTCGGGCTTATCCTCTTATATATGATCAAAATAAAAGTGATGTGAATGCAAATACTGAATCTTTCAAAAATTAAACTCGTTTCAAAAATGAAATATGAAAGAAGAATTTATCGGACGATGTCTCAAATCTTTGCTTGAAGCTGAGATTGATTGGTTAGATATTAAACAGAACGTGTATCTGTTTGCTTTATCTGTGAATTATCCTGTAAGACAGATATTTGCATTTGTACGACGGGATTAACCGGGGCTGTATCCATATTTCCTTAATCACTCAATAGCTTAAATTCCATTCGTCATACAATTTTTGCCAAAATAATAATTTTCTCAGAAACACACAACGCAATTTTCAGTGTTTTTATAGTAACCGACTTACCGGGGAGCGTGACTGAATGATCAGTAATGCGAAAAGTTGCATGTACATTTCTGGTGTTGCTGATTTGAAAATTTTGGTGCGACACTTCAACATCATTACCTTGTGCCTCATACATAATTTTACAAAGATCTTCGTCATTTCCGTTTCTTTCAGAACAAAACAGTATACAACAATTAAGTAGTAAAGAGTTGCCAAAAAAAGCGTCGTCAAAATCACAGAAAACGCGCACTTTATATAAAATTATACTATTAACTTGTGTACTCAACTACTAATAAAAAAGACACCGGCAGAATAACCTCAGCACCTTTCATAATATTTGAGTCAAAATGGTTTAAGAGAAGGCACAGTTTATTTTAGTAGATGCAACTTGGCATACCTGTCAGAGTTCATAGAATGCGACTCAGGGATGTTGATAGTGGCAAGCGGGAGGTCAATATGCAGAACATTACCAGAACCGTTTTAAATAGAACATCAGCACCATGTGGATTTATTGCGTGTTGATAAATGAAAACAAATTAGTTTACTGAGCAATACCAGCAAACGTCATTCTGAGTCGTTGACGCTCCACGCCGTACTGTTACATGCTTGCTACTTTTGTATGTATCTTGAACGCGTTTTTTTTGTACAAATGCAATGACGTTTTTAAGGATGGTCAAATAGAAAATGAACATCGAATTGTGTAACTGACTTTTATCTTGCTACTGCAAAATATGTCGTGTCCGGTTAATATCGTAAATCATTATTTATGAATGTGATTATCACAAGCAAACGTTCTTACAAAAATATGGAAACATTTGTACTTTATTTAATTGTAAATGTTACCGTTTCGTTGTTTCATTGAGGAGTTTTAATGACCTTTTCTAAATTAGCATCTTCATGATAACACTGAATGTGCAGTTATTAAATCACATAATGGTAGCCATTACTAAGTGTTTTTTTCTAATTTGATGACAAAATCCCATTTTAGTTATATATCATTATGCGATCCTTTTTAAATTTAAGAAATATAGCTGCTTTTTGATAGCGTGGTTACAACCACTTCGAAAATTATTGTATTTTATATACATAAACGGATAAACGGAATAATCATTGAGGAACAAAGTGTTTAGTAATGTTTATATGCATAAATAAGTAGCAATATTATAACGTTTTTTAATAATTCCTCTCTTTCGACTGTTACAAATCGTAGCGATGGGCAACTGCAGCTGTCTAAATATGCCTTCATGTTGTTAATGTATGTTAATGCCACTAGTAGCTAGAGGCTTTATCCAACTGTTTTTGAAGATGTACTCATTGAATGTAGCAAGCTTAGCCACCCAGTAGTATACTTGTATAAGTTCATAATTCGAGTTTAAAGTATATCTCATCAAATGTTTTATTCATACGTCTATCATAATACTACAGAAAATGTATGTGTTAGTATTAATCTATTGACCTTTACAATCTCTATATATCCACGTACTTGACCTGTTCGCATCTCGATGTATAGACTATTTTAGATGCGAAGTAATCTTTCTCGTATCCGATCAGAACGCAGTTCGCAAGCTAATGATAGAGATCCGCAATAATACAATACAGATAAAAATAAATGCAGATTTCTTGTTCCGGGAACGTTTCCAGATATTCTACACCATAAATCAGAGAAATGGTCAGATTTAATTAAGAGGAATGAAAACTTACCGATGTAATCTATGTAGCTAATGTTCTGGACATGCATGACCTAGGTTAAACAGGTGTAGTAGTAATTCTGCATAATTTACTAACTAGACTGAACAGGTGTCCGAACATTACATAACATACCATCAAAATTAATCAGTTATATACATAAATATGTATATGCGATTTTGTAGTTGAAAACTCGTCTGAAAAAAAGTAAATATGCCGTTTTATTGTCTACATTTGAGTTGACTTTTAACAAGTGAGTGACAGTAAGTATCAAAATTGATACATGACTTACATTTATACTGAAAGACCAAAGAAACATATATCCAAAAGATTTGGCTGCATCATGCTTGAATTTGTATTAACGAAAAACAGTTGATTTTCCCGTTCTCTCTTTCAATTAATGTTTTCCCTTTAAACTCTGCAATGAGGCTTACGGATATAATAGATTAAATTCTTTCAGGATTTAAAAGCTACGATTAACTGTTCTAAAAGATTATCCCCAGATATCTCTAAATATGGTGATTTCTTTCAACGCAAAGAGAATGTTCAAATTAACTTTTGCCTTCATCTTTCATTAATGTAATCGATTCAAGTTTGCTATTGACTATTAAGCTTACATTTTGCAAAAAGTATTTCAATAAAATGTTTCCCCTGTTTGATTGAATAATCAAAGTTCTTAAGGCCTGAAATTAAGGAGAACGTAAAAACAAACTTTTACCTCAGCATTGAATTAGATGCACCCACTCATCCTATATGGCTCATAAATAAAAAGAGAACTGATGAACACACGAGTTTCGTTACTTTACAAGACTATATCGAACAATTTGTTACGAAGTTCTAAATGCAGTATAGTTTCGTGAATTTGCAAGACTCTACAGAACAATTTGTTTCGAAGTTCTAAATGCAGTATAGTTTCATGAATTTGCAAGACTCTTTCGAACACTTTTTTTCGAATTTCTAAATGCTTTATAGTTTTATGAATTTGCAAAACTCTATCGAACAATTTGCTACGACATCCTGAATTTAGTTTATGAAAATCATTCTTTTGTTTCTTTACAATCATTAATTGTATCTACGTTTCATTTGGAACACCTACATTGCATTCATTGAGAATACTATACATATTACTGAACTTAATTTCCTTTAAACTTGACTACATAAATTAGATTGATGCTTGATATTTTATAAAAACAATCAATTTAAAGAAAGGAGCTCAGGTTTTTATTTTCATCAAATGTCTGACCAGAACAATCATTCGTCAACAAATAAATTCAATTCAATTATGATACCGGACGTTTTAACTGTCGTAGCTCGAGAGCTGTCATTTATTTCAAGTTGAATTATACATTTATATCAAATAATTTGCTCAGTACTATGGCATAACTGGACAGACAGAAAGACGACACGTAAACACCAGAATTTTGCTGACAGGTAAGAGTTTACTTCATAAATCTTCAAACCATATATTTTTAAATAACCAATATTGTGATGTTATAAATGTAGCTGCGATTGTTTAATGGTTTGCCGATTTATCAGTGAGACTTATCAAATAAAATATTTGTTAAAGTATGCCGTACAGTATCTGGAAAGGTTCCTCTTTCCCTTTTCACATCTCATTTTTATAAAGATACAAACTATCACCGGTATAGAAACCTTGCATAACACTAAGATAGTTTTCTAATATTGTTACCAGATCTTTAGCATTGTCAATATAAAATCCATTTTCAAAATGGTGTGTTAAGATACTTTGAAATCATCATGCAATATGATCAAAGTTTGAAGTCATCAAGCAACATGATCAAAATTTGAAGTCATCAAGTAACATGATCAAAGTTTGAAGTCATTATGCAACATGATCAAAGTTTTAAATCATCAAGCAACATGATCAAAGTTTTAAATCATCAAGCAACATGATCAAAGTTTTAAATCATCAAGCAACATGATCAAAGTTTGAAGTCATCATGCAACATGATCAAAGTTTTAAATCATCAAGCAACATGATTAAAGTTTGAAGTCATCAAGCAACATGATTAAAGTTTGAAGTCATCAAGCAACATGATCAAAGTTTTAAATCATCAAGCAACATGATCAAAGTTTTAAATCACCAAGCAACATGATCAAAGTTTTAAATCATCAAGCAACATGATCAAAGTTTGAAGTCATCATGCAACATGATCAAAGTTTTAAATCATCAAGCAACATGATTAAAGTTTGAAGTCATCAAGCAACATGATCAAAGTTTGAAGTCATCAAGCAACATGATCAAAGTTTGAAGTCATCAAGCAACATGATCAAAGTTTGAAGCATGAACGATTTCTGAGGTCATTACTTCTATCAATCAAATGTCTGTCGATATTAGATGCTGCATTGATCGGCACTTCATGAACAATTTTACATTTCTCATCTGGGTAGATCTAATTGAATCATATTTCTTAAGCAAAGTTTAGATTTCGCTATAATATTATTCCTTGTAATTTGTGACGCTGTGACAAAGTTTTCACAAAGATTTTTTTCCTATTTGTTGACACCATGTGAGTGATTTTGCTCGTACGGGAATGGGACTTCGTTGAGTATTATTTTAACAAAAGTCGTGTTCTACAGAATAGCAGACGTATGTAAACAAGAGACAAACTAATGTACTGTAGTTTACTTGGACATTTCTCCAACAGCGAGAATTCTATTTAAAATAAAAAATATATAACTGTTTGAAGCAAAGCTATGTAACGTTTCCTTATTTGTTTTAGGGAGAATGTTTCCATCTAAATCACTCGAATCACAAACATTATTGGAATTCAATCCTCTCTGGATCTTTGGATGATATTCAATGCATAAGGTTTGTTCATATTGATGTGATTTGGCAAGAAACATTTTATTTGGAGGCACATGACGCAAATCTTTAAGTTAAAGTAAATATGTTTAAAAAGCAAAGTGTATTGACTTAGCTTTCTGTACCGAAGAAAGTTCAACAAAGGGTGTGTCAACAGCATCTCTAGCACATGAAAATATGTGTGCTTTACAAAAAGAAATGGAACTTTAATGTTTGTTTATTATTCGTCATGTAGCCACAGAATAAAACAGTTTTGACATTAACATTATTTGTATCAACACAGTAGAAGCTACACTTTGCTTCGGGCTTAAAGGCTGCTGGAGTTAGCTGATTCAAGAGTGTACTTTACATAGACCAGATCTAAAAGACTTAGGTCATTTACTTGAGAGACTGTCAACATACTTGTCAATGCTAAAGCTTGTATACATCTCATTATTCAACAGACGGAAGTATTTTCCAAAACTGATTTTCCGGAGTATGTCAATAACATTACATATCACTTCCTTATGCTAGCTGGTTCCGTTTATATAAAACATGCATCTACATATAAAACTACATTATGCTTCGATGTGTTTGTGATCACTGCACTTATCTATGGTTTGATATGTTTGCAAGCATCTGTCAGCTTCCCTATTACCTGCCATGAGTCTGGAGCCACAATTTTGATTTGTACATGAGCTTATACACCTGTAACGAAACGCTGTCTGATTTTTGGTTTTTCATCTCATTCGGGCAAACGCGTCTTGGTTATAAATAACCATACGACTCAACAACAATTTCACACTGATCGTGTTTCAGACTCCATTTCATCCTCTATTTTACTCTCTACAGTACCGTATATTTATTGAAATCAGTCATATATATCTTAAGTGTTTATACTATTTATAGAAGTTTACTTCAACTCTCATATGCAAGCTACTTTGGAACAGAGACTGAAGTTGATAACATTTTGCGTTCAGTTCCTTTCAATCATTAATTGCATCTTAGTTTTACGACATGCTGCTACAAGCTTACCTGAACACCGTCTGTCTGCAAATTCTCGTAACTGAGAAACCATTAACCTATTCATGATCGGTTCAATAAGCCAAACTACTCTATAGATGTAAAAGGTTAACCCCTTTCTTTTCATACTTCTTTATTAATTCTTTAATGATATAGTAATGGCTTGGCTTTCTAAACAAAGAGATTATTACAAGAAAGACCTTTGCTTTTAACCAGTTAAGCTTCCGAAACGTTATTAGCTATGAGTAGGCTTATATCATGTTAAATAACAAAATTGAAAAAAAAATATTTTATCAAATAAATCAATTTTCTGTTTGCTAAAAAAAAGGTGAATACATTTTTGAAGATGGTTAATATGGTGTTGGTTAAGAAAAACTATCTGCAACACAATACCAAGGTCATGTGTTCAATCATTAATCGCAACTGTGACTAGATTTTTAAAGAAGTTAATCCGCTCAGAAGGTATTGTTACTGATATCTCAAAACCTATTGAAAGCCGGTGGAACAGACGATTGTTTTAATATTACATGTATTAGAAAAGTCAGTTAAAAGGGTACATTGTATTAACATCTTCATTCTCTTCAAATGTGATAGGAAAACATTTGTTCATCATTAAAGCGCCAAACAAACAATAAATGTTTTGTAATGTTTTAGCGGATTGAGAAAGAGCAGAAGCGATCCGCCTTGTACTGATTAAAGCACTAAAATAAAAATACTCATCAATCCAAAGTATCATCAGTGTTATAAAAAATTCAATTTTATCCAAGACAACTTCCAATGGAATTTGTCCAGTGTTTCTTGGCCAACGCCTACCTTACCAATTGATTTCCAAAATCGAGTCTGGTCAACATGACAGTCACTTAGAACCTCTTTTTGCATGGAAACCCAGTAAAGGCGTTTATGACGTAAACAATTTCCTATCTTTGACATAGACATATTTCATTTGGAGTTTCCTGCTTTTGCGTAGACATCTAAGGTAGTTCTGTTCATTTCTACATTCGGTCAGCCATTGCTCTGACAACCTTTCATTCCACCGTCTATTGTATTTTCGCCAGTCTACTGCTATACAGTATTGTTTTACTAGGTAGATTACTATACATACAATGTTTTACGGTATATCGCACCGACCCTGTGTATGAGAAACTTGCTATATTGATCATCATTATGAAAATGTGTAATTTGAAAAGGGAAAAAGAAATATTATCTTCATCACTTAGATGATCTTTCCCAAACAATAGAGTTCGAGCGCATAGCGGGTAATATTATCTCGTCACATCAAACAATTTCCTTCCTTGAAATGAAAATAACAGACAGTGGAAAATTAGTGTTCGGCAGCTTCAATATCATGGCTGCAATTACAGGAGGCAGCAGCATAAAGCAGAGTACGAAATAAAGGAGTTGCTCTCTAACGTGCATCACATTGAAATCACGATTGCTTGAGAGCAAATATACTGGCACATTTTGTGTACGAAAGTTTAGACTAAAGTTAATGTATTGTTAGAGCTGCCTAGGTCACAGCCGATGGCATAAAAGTGTTAGAGAAAATATGAGTTCGAATATCTAGAATAGCGATTCTGGCTTGGTTTCTAACATTGCATGCCACTGTATCTTGATCTTTACCTAATTAAAGGTAATTAAAGAAGTCGGACGCCATGCCATTTTTCATTTTGAACGCCGTGGGTAGTTTTTTATATTTTCTTCTCACATAAGGAAATAACTATTAAGTTCTTTCCTCGTGATAGATCAGACAGTTTAATGATTTTAATTTCATGAAAATAATATCTGCCAGTTAACTTGGAAGCCGTAAGACAGTATAATTGAATAATAAGCATGAGAGAGTTCTCGGGTCATTACTTCTATTAATCACTGGTCTATCTATGCAAGATGCTGTATGTATCGAGATGCAATCTATGATAAGACGTTACGTTCACATCGGGACAATTTAAAATATTAGATAAAGTTTAAATTTCGCTTCTATTCTTTGTGTTTCGGAATATTGAGACTACGTTTTCTAAACAATTAGATACTGCATTTGTTTGTTGACACCATGCGGGGATTTTTCTCGACCGAGAATATGACCTTTGTTTGAATATTATTTTTAAAAATCTGTCTTCTACAGAATAGCAGACGATTTGAATTTTTCTGAGGAATGACCTCACGCATTTTATCTTGCAACGACATTCTATTCCAAATCAAGTGACTTTTGCCAAACAAAACTATGAAGCATCTGCTCCTTTGTTTCAGACATAATATTTCTTTTAAATCACCCGAATAACAACATCACTGGAACTCGATCCTCTCTGGACCGTTGAATGATATTCGATGCATTAAGAGTATTTACATTGATGTGATTTGGTACATTCGTTGATATAGAAACAAATTGTTAGAATGTTTAAGACGCATATCTTTAACTAAAAGTAAATATGTTTAGAAAGCAAAGTGTATTAAATCCACTCTCTGTTCCGAAGAAAGTTCTACGAATGGTCTGACAACGCGCCTCTAGGTGTCTCTAACAAATCGGAATGAAACTTTTGTGTTCGTTGATAAGTTGTCATTTAGCCGTTTAAGTGAATAAAACAGTTTTAACATTTACATAACTTTTATCAACGTTGCAGACATATTTCTTTTAAACAAAGCCATTGTTTTGTTCTTCTTTGTTTTCAACGATAAGCTCTGCCGACTATTGTGAATTTAGTATACTTCATGTATGAAGTTATTGTGTTACACATATAGGTGAACTGGTTTTCGATAATTTACTTGAAAATCAGTCGACATCTTTGCCATTGCTAGATCTTGTATACATTCCAAATATTTCTCCGATTGGCATTTCCGATTATGTCAATAAAATAGATATCACTTCCCACTTGCTTATTTCTATTACAACATGTACAACTTTTATAATACTTTTTGATCACTGCACAGCTGAAAGCATTGAGCAGTTATTTGTTAATAATTTTGTGCAAAGACTTTGGCATTTCTCTGCTCTTAAAATTGAAATTAACAGTTTAATTTAAACGTAGGAAGTGGTAATGTATATCCATGATGATGGACACGATTATATTATCAATAAATTGGCAACTTGTCATTGCACGATCACAGGTGTATCTGTCTACTGAACTTAAGGCGACATAAAAAGCCTTTTTGCAGGTGTATCCCACAATCAATTTAATCAAATAATTTACTATTTATACTGTCAACATTTTAGTCAAATTAAATACTTCTAAATGATTTTCAAATCAAATTTTATTTCATGTCGGAAATAATTACAATAAACATTAATTATGCATAGCTATTGACCGACTGTTTAACAATAACAGATATAACATACAAACAATACATGGAAGCAGAGAAACCTGTGAGATAAAACTTTACTTTATATCTAGTAATCTATCACATTAGCGAAAATAGTCTGCTTTAAATATATATCACATAGTAGCATAAATATATTAAGTAATTACATAATATATGTTAATAATACATATTAAATAAAATTTAAGATAAGCTATTTAAAATTAGTTACGATCATTTTTTAGCCTGCTTTAAATACTTTCAAAGGCAACAATTAAGTCTAATATAGATAAAAATCTCAATTAACTATGGTAATAAATAATGAGTTACTGTAAAAATGAAATAAAAACAATAATTTTCACGGTATTAAATATTCACTTATTTGAATTGTAATAAAATAGTATAATAATTCAACTTTCCCTAACATAGAAGAAATGAACTTATGATTGTTATATATTAGAGGTAGTATACATGGAGGGCAGATAGGTTAAAATGAAGTTAAAATCTGCGAGAAACTTGCTGATCTTGACCTAGGTCTAAATACTGCTTTTTATTCATTTGTTATATACACTAAGATTCTATCCAGTTTGATTTTTCAAGACGGACGGTTTCGTAGTCTGATGTAGGATTTCATAAAACGAGTACATGTAACAGAAGAAACCTATAAACAGATTTCAAATCTTTTTACGTAGAAAATTTTGTTGGCAGAATAGGATGCCAAGTCTTTTAATCATTTACGATAAAAGCTAAAAAGTAACTATACTTTTCCGACGTCATGTCATTATGTTTTACCTATCAATTTTGCATTTAAAAGCAACAATTTATTGGCTTTGTTTATAACAAGCTCTCATCATTCTTTTATGGATGCAAACGGTGAGGGTAGTTTACTTCATACATTCCATAGCCATTATACAAATTATAATATTTATTCTGATAAACGTAAGCTTATTTAGTTAACTGACGGATTAGGGCGCAGTTATAGACACATTTATTATAGGTTGTTAATTAATAATTAAAATTATGACACGTTTTGTTTGACATGATATGGTATCAGACTCTCAGTTCTGAAAACGACAGTAAATATTTAAAAACTTGACGCCTACCTATACGAATACACTGGAGTAAACTCTCAACATGTTTTCATTCTCTCTAGAAAGGCTTCTTGTAAACATTAATTTAACCGGAAGTTTTTAGACCTGAAAACCGTCACATCAAAACTTTATCACTATCGTGTTACATCAAAAATATATAACACGGTGTTATTACATTTT
>JAFMSR010000512.1:0-45000 GCA_022818135.1 Saxidomus purpurata
TGTGTCACTGTCTCAATTTACAAATGAGCTTTGCAAGCACTCTAGAAGTTTAATTGTCTGCATGATCTACTTGAAACTTGAACAAAATGTTTATTTATATGAAATATCTGTCACCTCGGATAACAACTAGACCACCTGGACAAATTGTAGAAAAAACCTTGTAAGCACTCTAGAGACAACATTTTCTACCTGATGCTCGTGGAACTTGAAAACTCTACAAAAATATAAGTCAAGTTTGATACTAGGTAACCTGGCGTAAAAAAAACTAGGTCACAAGGTCAAATAGTAGAAAAACCTTGTACGTACTCTAGTAGCCATATTTTCAATCTCATCTATATGAAAATGGGTCAAGTTCAAATCTACGGCACTAGGTGTAAAAGTAGGTCATATGGTTAATGTATATATATATATATATATCTAAATTTGATTAAAAAATGTCAGAAAGTTTTTTTTTGATGATTTCTAGGTCGGGTCCGAATCTTGTTCACTTTGAGTTATAAACAAGGACACCGAGTCTAAATAAAACTTTGTTAAGACTTTAGATGCCATATTTAATACCATAATATTCATAAAGATTGGTTGGACTCTATGTATCAATGATTTATAGGTCAAATGTGAGTCCGGATCACTTGGGGTCAAATACTAGGTCCCCAAGTCAAATCTAAGACTAACTTTGTACAGACTTTAGATGCCATGTATTGTTCAATGATTTATATGTCAAGTTCGTGTCAGAGTCACCAGGAGTTAAAAACTAGGCCACAGTTTCAAATCAAAGAAAACCTTCGTAAACACTCTAGATGCCCAATTTAACAATCTAATTTTCATGACAGATCAGAAGTTTTGTCTGAGTCTGAGTCCTTTTGATGAGAAAAAAAAACCGAGGTGAGCGTTATAGGGTCCTCTTGTATTTGTCAAGCTTTTACATTAACTAACATTATAACCATATAGCAACAATACAACCTACTTACGCGTCAGCCCGAGTTTGAGGAATTCATGGTTTGTGCGAATGAGGGAATCGGTGTACTGCCTTGGAGTCCTCTGAAAGGGTAAGTGTCTTAAAGTACTTGATTAAATTTAGATATACAGTCAAAAAGAAAAGGGGAGCGGTGGTGTAGAGGTTTAGGTGTCGGCCGCTCATCCCGGAGATTGCGGGTTCGAGCCCCACCAAGGTCACAACCGTTCTTCCTCATATGACACCAGGATTGGTTTTTTCAGGAAGCGGACTCGAGAGTGACTCGATAAGCTGCAAGTTTTCTTCACAATCGAGCTAAAATAAATTATTATAAACTAACTAAACTAAACAGAACAGATTCATACACGGTATTGATTGGACGTATGCATTCGTGATTTTTTAAATGCAATGTAATCGATATTGATAAATCTTTGGTGGGACATGAACAATATAAAACACACGATTGATGTGCTTTTATTGGTGTTTCACAGAGGTGTCCTTACAGGAAAGTTTGAACGAGATGGGTCCCCAAATGCTACAGGAAGCAGAATAGGCTATACTCACCAGGATGAATCTAGAGCAATGCAAGCATCACCTGCTTGGAGTAAAATAAACAGTGATGAAGGATACTGGAATCTAATAGCCGTGTTAAAAGAAATTGCAACTAGTCACGGTAAGTGTCATAATCTTCCTGTCCGAGGTTGGAAAAGCAAAGTGAAGCATATGAAATTGAAGAAGTCCCACCGTCACGCAAACTAAAAAAGAGCCTTATTAGAATTTCAAAACTCTTGGAAATTTTATATAATCAACCTAGTTCAGCTGGCCTATATTTGATATCGATAGCCATGGTACAAGGATACAGCGTCGTAACCCTAACCCTGAAGTCGTTGATGCGAATCCCGGTAGCAGCATTTGATTGCGTTCCCCAAAATCGTTTTATTCGGCACGAACACCGATCACAACTACAGGTTACATTCATCGACAGTAGTTAACGCAAGTAGCGTGCACTGCAACCGATGCAAAATAATTAAGTTTAAACTAAACTATTAATATAAATAATTACCTGTTAGTAAGATCAGGGTTTTGATACTACAATAACTATCTTTTCAGTAAAGACAAGTGCTGACTGCTGGATGGTTGGCGGTTGTGAATCTCGCACGCCGACCTGTTTTTCAGTCCTGTGCTTTTATTTAATAACGGGTCAATGAAATTTCACGAAACATAAAAGTACTGTTATCGTTACCGACAGCCATAGTTATTATAGTGTGGCCTCCCTTTAACTGAATAAATTTCGACAAATATGTTTGTTTCACACCTTTGTGAACATATAGAAAAATACAACAGTAAAACTTATGAATTACAACTATTCCATGTGCGTATTCCTTTCAATATGGGTTAATTAATTTTATAGAAGGTGTTCGTGTACTGCGTGTATTTTAAAAATCATAAATAATGTATTGAGGTTTAGTCGGTAGTTTCTAAAAGAAAGAACGGTGATTTTGGTACGAACAATTGTGTTTTTGATAAGATGCACTCATAGTACAAATAAAACACTTATAAGATATGTATACCATACTACCATACATAGATTCATTTTCAAATTACTGCTTTATCACATACGCTGTTCTGTCCTTTGGACTGTTTCATGTTTTGTAACCTCTTCTGTTAGTTATCGATATCAGCTCAAGGTATCAGGATGTACATCATAACATAATTATATGCAACACATTTAACATATAATTCTTATTTCTCTTAATCATCATAATTTCTACGTTTAGGAAAGACTGTGCCTCAAGTATCCCTCCGCTGGCTGCTACAGAAAAATGTCGTCTGCTCGGTTATAATTGGTGCCACATCTGTAAAACAGCTTGAAGATAACATGGGTGCAAGTTCTGGATGGTCCCTGTCAGAGGAAGAAGTAAGTACCTCAAGCAAGATGTACACTTTGTGAACTATTTTGACAGTAACTGAAACGGATATATTCTCACGATTTTAACTCTTTATATTTGTTAGATGTTTTCAACGGTGTATGCGAATTTTACTATCGCTTTTGTAACGGCTATGGCTTTACCTTAATACGTTTGTTTGTTTGCGACCGTTATAAGCGTTCGCATTTTCGCAAATATCCAATTTTGTTAAACATTTAACAATGTTAACAAACAATATTAAAAGTGAAACGCGATAACTTAAAAACTGTGGTGTTCGGACCCGTGCAAAACATAATAGATACATACATGTCAATTCACTTATTTGCAGATACAGACAGAATTAGTTTTAAATGTATCAGGTTTTGAATAGTACTATTTGATATGTTTCAATGGTAGTTGGACTTGACCTTTAAAAGTTAAACTTTTCCCTAATTCCCTGTGTTGTTTATTTTTGCAGATGTCTCGACTAGATGAAGCTAGCCCAAGAGAGAATTTGTACCCATATGAAATGCTTTGGAGGCCCGGCAGTATCAGAATGAATGTTTTCAACAGATCCACTATCCCCTAAAAACAAGTTAAAATTAATATAACAGTTTGTTCAGGCGATCGCAAGTGAAGAATTCAGTTTAGAGTACAAACTATATTGGATCTAGTATGCATCGTCAAAACAGAAACACATGATTACAATCGTTTTATAAAATACTTCAAAATGTCTGATTTAGTAACCGATCTACAGTTGTGGTTTTAAGAACTATTTTGTGTTTGGTCACGTTTCTGCTTTCAATCATTTTATATAATTAAGGTACATTGTATCAGCGCTTATAACGTTAGTGTCCTAAATGAATTTACATTATACTTTTAATAGTAAAATATCTGCCGACACCATCTTCGAATTACGAATGTCGAGCAAGGGATACACCTGGAAAAGGTGACATTAGCCAGACGTCTAGCATGTTGATTCACTCGTCTTTCTAGAGCTTAGCGAAACATTTCTTGTTAAGATAGACAGTGTGCGATGGAGCGTCTCTTGAGACTGTACCAGAAATCAAATGCATAGTTTGTTTCTTCTGATATAGTTTCATGAAAATCGAAAGTGACCTGAAGAGTGTAAAAATCCTTTTTTAAACTCGGTTCAGTTTTCACCTTTAATCGCTATGAGATTTGAATCAGTATTATTTCGAACTTGACTTGGCTAACTGTCATATTTCTTATGTCATATGTCTTGACGTGAATTTGATTAAAGAAGAAATGAAGTGTAACATAATAACACACAATGCTGCTGTAACGGTTCATTAATTTTATTGTTCGGTATTAATATATATATTAATAAGTAAAATACACTTTTCAAATTTTGTAATTCATTTAATGAGCTGACAAATCTATTTCATAACTGAGATAGTAAGTAAGCTGACAAACAGTATGTCAGACTAGCGAACTGAACCAACCTGGCACAGAGGCTCTCTCCTAGCTCCCCTAACTAACTTACTGCCTCCTCCTAACCTACTCCCCATACAGAAATAACACAAATATGGATATATACTAAAGACGCCAGACTTGGCAATACTCAGCTTTTTCCTGGTTTCATCGGAAAATGTCCCGACAAAGATCAAAACATATGGGAACATAAAACTTACTTTTAACGTGTATTACAAATAAGACCCTCTTGCTAATAAAGTTTTGACAGCTTTTATACCTTCCCATTTTCAAAGCAGATTTTATAAATTATTCATGAAATTATAATTTTTCTCTTATTACACTACATAAGGTTCTTGAGTGTAAGATAGCTTTAAATGGCAAGTTTGATAACTCTTGATCTAATAGTTCGTCCAGGGCCGTAATTAAAGAAACTTTTGTAACATTACAGACACAAAACAGTTTGGCTGTGATTGTCATTGCATAAACTCACAATCCATCAAAATTTTAACACTTTTGAGTTTTCCTCTCCAATCATTCTCCTTACAGCATTTTGTCATCTGAACTGATTTCAAACACCAAAAAAAAATGCGTGATAATAAGTTGTAATATGTTTTTGATCATGTTAATATGCCATCGCTTTATATAATAATTTTCATGTCAAATAGGTATTTGGTCATTCAAATATTTTATTTTTGATGGGAATGTTTGTGCTCAATTTATGCATAGCACTGTATTTACGTTCTAAAAAAAATTCTTCAAAGATGATTTTAACACTATTATGTTTCCATCTCTACTTTATTTTTCGTGTTAAACGGACACTCTTTCTGTAGATTTTACCATTACTTGTAACCATGGTAATATTCCAACGAACGACATGTCATACCTGCACACACCCGGACAATTTAACTATTTAAGCCTGGAAATTACCAATGCATTATTATGATCTCCGTCGATACCTCTATGATATTGAATATCATACCTTGACAGTCATTTTGCAATTTCATCAGAAGCAATGGCATAACAACAATTCCTGAGATTAAGCCACATAACCATGCTCTATCCCTCAAAATGGCGGAACTGTAATTACTTATGACAGGAAATGCAATCGTGCTATGTGTCGCTTGAATTATGTTATAGACTACGACAATAATAGAATACCAAAATAATTGCCAAAACAGTATGTTCATGTGCACATTGTCACATGTTGCATTGTTACATCCGGATAGGTCGTGTTTCGTGAATGTTTACAAGAGTTATCGGTTGCACATGTGTTCGGGGCAAAGGGGCAAAGGGGCTTGTAAAGGAAGTGTGCACCAGTAAAATGATCGAGTACAACAGACGTCTGTTTTTGAAACATGAGTCGTAGCTCTCAGGAAGAATTACGCATGCATTATGTTTGTGTACTTTAAGTAAGAATACAATGACGTACGCTTATGCTCACAATTATTAAGCAAAAATAGTTTTATGCCACTAAAAGTAGGCATATTAGAGTAGCATCTACCGTCCGTCGGTCCATGTGTCCGTATATATATACATTCGTGTCCAGATTGTTACTCTGTCATGCATCGAAGGATGTTAAAATAATTTGGCACAAGTGTTCAGTACATCGAGAAAATGTGTCGCGTGCAAGACTAACGAACCTACCTTAAGGGTCATGGTCACACTTAGAGTTTAATTTGAGAATCCTTAGATTAACATGTTCTCTCTGGATTTTAACTCTGGATTTTAAAATAATTTGGAAAACACTGATACACGTTTTTGGGACATTCGTCACTTATGAGGGACAGCTCTTGTTAATTCTTGCTTTAAACTTTTCATAAATGACTTTATTGGAATTTGACAAAGCGATCTGTACTACACACCGACATTTGCATGTGTCATTTGAAATGTATAGTTTACACTAAAACATTTCTTCCATTTCTCTACTTTAGTATCATATGACAATAAGCATTTTATATAAAAGAGCCCTACGCAATCTTGAAATTTGCCTTTGGAGCCAATGAAACTGGAAATCGTATTTAACCCAGATGTTGTTTTTCATTATGCGTCAAAGACCTTTAAGAATTCAACACATTCTTGTGTATTTTATGATAATTTGACTGGTTTTGTGTCTGTATTTGCAATGTACATGTATTTTATTATATAAATATTTAAATTTTATGAAAGAGTATTGAGTTTTCTTGTCCGGAGCATAATTCCAAAAGTTCTGAAGAGAAATACTTCATACAATGATAAAGCACAGTGAGAAAAAGGGCAGTACTTAACAACCATAACTCTATTTTGCCTCATTTTTTGTTACATTTTCTTTATTTTTCTTGTCCGGCATAAAACTCTAAAAGTACCGAAGAGATACTTGAAACTTAAGACACTGATAGAGCACAAAAAGGGAGAGTAATGTGCCCAAGGACCATTTCTCTACCTTGCCTATTTTTTAATTATCCCACATTTTCTTGATTTTTCTGGTCTGGAGAATAACAAAAGAAGTGAAGGGAATTTCTTGAAACTTATACAGTGATAGAGTAAAATAACTGGGTGTGCAGTACCGTCAAACCTAAACTCTATCTTGCCTTATTTTTTAAATATCCCCATTTGTAACATATTCTGATTTGACTTGTCCGGAGCATATTCTTAAAAGAACTGAAGGAAATTCCTTCATATTGCAATTATTGTGAGAGGACATTAAGGAAAAGTGCAGCGATTCTTAGGCTGATTTTGAGTCCGGAAAAAGATTTAATGAGGATTTCATATCTACATTTTTAGAAAAAATAATAAGTACAGACTCTATTGTTGCAGTGTCTTTGAAAACAGAAATAAAACTTTTCAGTAATTACGTAAATTGTATAAAAAGAAAGTTATTTCTGTCTGAAGGCAAATTACATATTTTTGCTGGGAATGTTTAGAAAAATGTAGTCTAAGAAAACAAATATTAAAGAAATAAACAAAATGCAAATAACCAGGGCAAATTGTATTGTTAGCTAATTATTGCTTTCAATGGAATATGTGCAAAGAACTGATGGTCTGTTTTAACAAATACAAACAATCACATTATATAACAATCGAGAAGCTAAATATATTTTAAATCCTTTGTCTGAAGTCAATTGACATGAATTACTTAATTATGACAGATGCCACTATAGTGTTGTTTTCGTCTTGTATATAAAAAACTTAGCTCCACGTTCTTATCTTTATGTTGTTGTCAAAGTTAAACTGAAAATGTTCAATAAAATCATCTTCTCCTTGTAGATTATCCGTGACACCACCAACTATTACTGGAAAGTATGTACCATTTCCTGCAAAATTTAGTAGAACTGAAGTTTCACCATCACATATCGTATTATTCCCGTTCACGTCTGAATCAGGTATCTATTTTCGACATTGTATAAAGCTCACCTTGACCTTTTCTAGGTAAGGGACTTGTCAGATAAACGGACTGTAAGCATTAATCGAATAACGATTTCGTGCATATGGTTTCATATTCATATTCTGCAAACGGTTGCACTTGACAATTCAAAAATAAATTACTTTAAATCGAATCTACAATGGCAGAATTGGGTTTCTCTACCTTAAAACGCCTTAATATGCCAGAGACTGTGACGCTGATCAATGTTTCGAAACAGGAAACGATTGCTCAATTAAAGTTGATTACCTCCTTTCGCCTTTTAAGAATAACTAGAATTACGTCCCTTTGGCTGTCTTTGATTTATCGTTTTGTCAAGATGGTTAAATGTAAGAAAGCAATAAATTAAAATGTCATTACCTGTCATACTTGCACACAGGGCAACAGCCATGCGTTCTTTATATCATTCATCGCCAGCGCAGTCTTCTCCTTTTTTTAAATGTATGGGCTTTTTCGAACCTCTAAAGAAGAGACCAGTTCCATCCATGTTGAAGATATTGCAGGGTTCAAACCCATCACAGATGGAAGGCAGTTTTTCTTTCAAATCGTGCACAAAGTGTTCAAGAACACAATGATATTCCTTTTCAGAAAGCGGTCCAACCATCCGTTAGACGCCTTAAAGTCATGAACACACAAGTCCTTCGCGTATTTTAGCGCTCGCTCTTTCAAAAGAAGACTCGACACATTTATCCTACGTCAAGTCGCTTCATTGAACCATTTCACACACAGAATGTCCTCGTATGTCGTTGCACGGCGCGGCCTTTTGTAGTCCATATTTGAATTCTAAACTGAATTCTTCACTTGCGATCGCCTGAACAAACTGTTATATTAATTTTAACTTGTTTCTAGGGCATAGTGGATCTGTTGAAAACATTCATTCTGATACTGCCTGGCCTCCAAAGCATTTAATATGGGATTTTAAAAGAAAACGTGAAATTATTGCCGAATTCAAATATTACACGCGTGTGCTTCAGATGTGAAGGTGAGAATTAAATGTTAGCACCTCTTTTCATCATCAAAAACATCTTTAATTATTGCGCCCGTCGACTGAGTTGCAAAGAACTGTAGAAGAAACAAAATGCTTTGATTCAGCCTGCTGTGAAAATTTCATTGGCCGTTGTTCACAGGTGACCGCTAATCCGGTCTTTTTGTGAGCAGTTTGGATAGGATAATTCAGACTGGTCGTTGGTCGTAGGTGACAGTTAGTGAAAGGTGACCGTTAGCATAAGTTTGACTGTACCTTCTAAAATATGGCATATACCATTTACAGTTCCACTGAAAGTTCTTCGACACGGAAGGCTTAGCATTTGCATGCTTGCCATTTTCCTTGTAATGCACGTTGCAATCCCCATATTGCGGTATCGGCGACACTATAGTTTTTGTTTTCAGTCCAGCCGCTTGTTTTGATCAAGTTCTTAAAAATCACAACAATAAACAACACAACACTGGAAAGTATGATCACACCAGTTAAGGCAACTACAGATCTATTTTCCACAACATATTCTTGGACCTTTACAACGATGTACGAATGTAGCTCGTTTAATGTGCTGAAATAGTTACGACCACGAATGCTATCCACATAATCCGAAATCGTTTCCAGAGTTTGCTCCGCCTGTTCCTTTTGACTGGAACACACACCTCATCTTTATTACCCTCAGAAACTGGAGATAAAGGGCTGCTGTTAACCATATTACTGTCAAAATCTGATAGGAAAAAACACCTGACTTATCCCAGAGTCACTAGATAAGGCAAATGGCCGCCGATCCTCGGATTTTGCTCCATGTTCTGTTGGAGTCGAGTACATGGCTGAAGTAAGCACATAATTTTCAACAGCATTATTATGTCCAGACTGATTTGTCTCTACATGTTTATATTCCGTAGACAGTCTGAAAAATCATCAACTTCCAAAGTGTAACACCTGTATAATCATTAATAATAACTTGTTTGCCGATAGTACTTCAAGGATACAATTATCCACATAGGAATTTGTCCCGCCGCTGCCACCAGTGTAGCGCCTCTGGACAACAAAATACAAGGAACACAGTTAAAATTATAACACTCACGTTTTAATCTAAATTCCCTAACAGAAATATATGCAATATTCATTTGTTCATAGAAGGCCATGTTGTAAATAAAGTGTAAACTTTCATTTCTTCCTGTTGCCTTCCTGAAATAAAGAATTTGTTATCATTATTATAGTGCACTCTGAGCAGATAAACTATGCAGGTCTTATTGTAGTATACAGGTATTCCAAAGCAACAAGTACTTGTGGCCCAAACCATTTGCTAAGTATATTATTGACAATAAATTATTTTTAAACTAGGTATTCCAAAAAGTCCTAAAATGTCAATAGGTCCAATATATCTATGTAATCCAACTTAACGTAATAATCCAGATAGTGTAAATGATAAGTGTTATGTTTTTGTGTGTGATATCTTTTCTGGATTTAGACCGTAATTCATAGTCTGTATTTTTTCTGAATATAAAGACATATTTGGTATATGAGGTGTCAAGTTATGAATGGCTTTATAAACTATCAGACCAGTAAAATATTTGCACCTGCTGGAAAATGAAAAGCATTTAAGAAATACAGAACGCTATGGAACATGTTGGACTTGTAATCCAAGGATCACAGGTTCGATCCCCCACTCCACCATTAGCATAACTAATTGTCTTTCGGACCAGCCTTAAAACCGAGGTCCGATATATCGGTGCTGTACACCGGACATGTAAAAGAACCAGGGGTGTCTCTGGAACGGGACGCGTTCTGTTTCGTGCACTTTCCCCTAAAATCTAAACTAACTTAAACTTTTTCGGGCGTTGGCCATATAAACCTGGTACCAACGATAAAACTCTATCGGATCAGCGGACTAGTGGTTAATGCGCTGGAAATGTAATAAAAATCGTAGGTTCGATTCCCTGTTTCTCCACTAACTATAAGAACTAGTGGTCTTTTGGATGAGACCTTAACCGAGGTTTGATGTATCGGTGATGTACACGGGACATTTTAAAGAACAAGGGGGTGTCTATCGGAAGGGACTGGTCCATCCCCTAAACCTAAAATAACTTAACTGTTCTTGGGGCGTTAGCCATATGAATTACGATAAAACTATTAAATACTTGCATACTGAATATAATCAAGTAAGAGACAAAGATAATAAAGAGGTTAATCTCCTGTTGAAAAAATAATTTTATTGAAGTTTTCCTATCTAGACTAACTTGTTAAACATTCAAGGATTTTAATAAAAAATGTAAACATGTTCAGCACATGGAGATAAAGTGTCGTGCACAAGTACCCTGTAGACCTTGAACGCCAAGGTCACAGACAGTAAGACAATTATTCGAGGGCATTTGTCTCTTACAAGTGACAGCTCTTCTTTTAATGTTATCGCACCATTGTTAACCTTATTTCTACTATCTGGACTGAAAATAAATAAATAAAATCCAGACTTTATACCTTTCAATTGCAGCTTAGAATTGAGGTTTATGTGCAATAAGTACAGCTATTGTCGACCATTTCTTTAAAAGGTAAGATGTGTTATTTATCATAATTTTGATTACAGCGTTAATTTATTCTTTAATTCGGTGAGTTTTAATTCCTTTGCATATAGGTCTGGTTGGTACTGGAAGGACTTTTTGATTGTGTTGGTGGATTATTACACGGCGAACCAGCGCTGTATAGTTAAAGGTCGCTTATATTGTTCGCCATGGGGGAGCACGTGACCTCCTGTTTTTCTACAATTTGTTTCCTCGAAAGTGTAACCAACTTGCGGAAGTGGAACCTGTGTTTTTCGCCCAATGTTGTTTTATACCATTAAGTGAAAAGCTCAACTTGCAATTTTATCACAATCTTTAAATTAAAAGGACTAACAATTTTTATATAAACAGGATAGACTGGCATCAGTCGTTAAATTCATTACCTCCCGTCTTTTCTAAGCATTTTTACAACATCTTCACATTTTCCCCTTCTAATATTGAGATGAGCTTTGATTGAGACAAAGTTTTGATAGAGATACTTTCTAAAAAGAATTAAGACTTGAAGAGAAAACATTTCAGACCTTTCAATCTCACAGACTTTTAAAAGTCTATAAACAGGACTAATAGCATAGATATCGTTAGTAAATAAGTTGCAACAAAGAGTGTGCTATTTAAGATAGCACGGAAACAGTAAGGGAGTTGTTATGAAGAGGGCTTTCGTTTATTATAAGATATTGTATAAACTCGGAATAGTTTTAACTAATCGTTATTACCGTTTGTTTTGTTTTTACATGAAACTCGCAGAATGTATGAGCAGAGCGTACAACTTTCCTTTTCTGGTTTAGAAGTTACAAGCGGCAGGATTTGGAAATAAATGAAAAAACAAATCGGATACGAAAGACATATTAATATTTCAACTTGAATTAACTTTAAACGTACCTCTTAGCATGCATGTTTATAATTTTAAGTAAGCTCTAACGAATACGATATAAGGTATTCTGAGTTAAAACTGTATATTTGACTGATAGTAAACACACACTATTTTTAGTTTTTGGATTGGCGTATCGTCATTTTAGCGTGATGACTCTGATTTGGGGTACTTGCTACAACCTTGATATAACCTTCCTACACACAGTACTTAAAAGCCCCTTTGCTTTTTATGCCACGTTCTACTCTAACATGTGTGCAAATTACTTTGTAAATATACATGTAACGTTTCTACTTTTAATTTATTGGTAGATCATATGGAACAATGGCGAAAATGAAAGTTGATTACAACTATCTTGGCAAGACAGGAGTCCGAGTGTCAAACTTATGTTTAGGAACAGTGACATTTGGAGCTGGGGTAAGTTAAGGCATGTCAATAAAGGGTGATAAGGTTTTAATGCTCTAAGTGTGGTTGATACCGTCTTTCATATCTCACAAGACTACCCTAATTTCGAGTATTATTATCCACATACAAACAGAAAATATCGGGAAAAAAATGAAAGTCCTTTTATTGACACATTTGATGTAAACAGCATATATTTTCTGTTGTGGATACACGGAAACAATTTTTACTTTTATGCTGACACGTCACATTTAGTCATATAAACTTATGATGTAAATGAAAATCACCTGTAGTGTTTCCTTTTTACGATTGTCGATCAAACAAATGCATGAACGTAGTTTTTAAAAAGAAAGGAAAATGGAATTTTTAGTAATGGAGATAATATTGGACTCCATTAATTACCCGGCGACTTACATTATTAATACCATAAATGTACTATGTGGATTCAAAACTAAAATTCACCAATATTGAAGATTATTTGTTTTGGCGTTTTCTATGGAAGCCTTGGAGGGCCACTTTTGAGTTTCGACTTACGGGTGTTTTTGACTTTTAAGTTATGACTTTCGACTTTTGACTTTTGACTTATGACTAATTACTTTTGACATATGAATCGCGTTGTCTTCGATAATAGTTTCTCTTCTTGTAATAATTCTTTCTCTTATAATACCTCCTACGAGGTATATAAGTTAATATAACGTCGCTTTTTCGCCTCGCTGCGATCATTCCCAAAAGCATAGAGGATAATTGTTGGTTTCGGTGTAAGATCACGTTATAATTTCACCGAGTGGGCACCAAAAGTGATATTTTACAGTGGCGCAGCCACGAGTGAAAATAACACTTTTGGTGTTCACGAGTGAAATTAACGTGATATTACACCGATACCAACAATTTTTCTGTTTATTTTATGGTTAAAACTCTACTTTTTTGAGTTTGTTTCTATAAAATAACGAAAATCGCGGGAAACGTCATCAAAAACATAGCGCAAATGACGTCTTTTAACGACGTCATCGTCGCATGGTTTCCAGCATTAATTACGCTCTGTATACTTTTTGACGTAAATCCGGGTTAAAGATTGCAAAAACAGTGAAAAATAAAAATGGTAATCCACTGTTTCAAAACTGTGGATTATCACTTTTTATTTCACTGAGAAAACTCTATAATTCACTCGAAAACATTAAATAAACTGCTTAAATGACGTCTTTGCGCTACGTTTTCTGATGACGTTTCCCGCGATTTTCGTTATTTTATAGAAACAAACTCAATAAAAGTAGAGTTTTAACCATAAAATAAACAGAAAAATTGTTGGCATCGGTGTAATATCAGTTAATTTCCTCGTGAACACCAAAAGTTGTTATTTTCACTCGTGGCTGCGCCACTCGTGAAAATATCCCTTTTGGTGCCCACTCGGTGAAATTATAACGTGATCTTACACCGAAACCAACAATTATCCTCTATGTATTGCCTCTTTGGCATTTTTATAAGAACAATATAAACACGACCACACTCAATGAAATACAATTTTTATTTAAAAGATTTTAATAAAATCAATTATATATATGTAAAAATATATAAAAAATATATCATTTCTATCAATACAATGTAGTAACAAAATAAAACATGTTTTAACAGGCTTTTTGTTTTGACTTTTGACTTTTAACTTATTACTTTTAACTTATTACTTATGACTTTTTACTTTTGACTTATGACTTATGACTTATGACTTTTGACTTATGACTTATGACTTTTGACTTTTGACTTTGACTTGACATTGACTTTGACTTTGACTTATTACTTATGACTTATGAAAAAATAAACCCTAACCCTAACCCTATACACGGTCCTCACGGCAGGTTCAGGTAATACTAGGAACCTGCTACCGAGGACCCATCAATATAACAATATGCTTATACATATTACAGCACTTTAATTTCCTTCGGTATACGTTGTGATATTAACCTATAGATACATAAAAACATAAAAAAATTAAATGTTACCATAGCAACAAAAAAATTTCAAAATTTTAAAATTTTTTTCAGTTCCTTGATAGTTGGCTTTACGCCTGGAGGGCAAGCCCCCACACCCCCCCCTCCCTCCCCGCTTAAAGAATGAGGAAACCTGCGTCGCCGCTCACTGCGGAGGCTCCCAAGGTCGCCTCCTGGCGACCCGTAACTGCTCATTGATACTAAAATAAATGACAAAGACAAAAGTAACTTGGATAATTTATTTACACAAACAAGTTTGCAGACTACGCACAGACATAATTTTACTTATTGTTTCTACACCTGCTTGAAGAAACACATTTTCACCATTATGACTCTTTGGAAACTTTGCCAACTCTGTATCTGTCATAAGTTAAAAGTCGAAAGTCATAAGTCAAAAGTAAAAAAAAAACACCCGTAAGTCGAAACTCAAAAGTGGCCCTCCAAGGCTTCCATAGTTTTCTGTTCTAATTGTTTCTTGTTTGCTATAATTTACAAGTTTTTCATCTTAAATGTAAGAAAGCGGACTACCAGTAATACAGGGATCGGATTAACGCCACGGACTGCGCTTGTGCCAAGGTGATGACACTGCAGGTGCGCTGCGGTAATATTGAATGACGTCATAGCATGTGGGCGATGGCCATTTAGAATGATAAAATAATTGTACAGAAATATTCATTATTGAAATGTATTCGGTTTTGCGCCTTAATGATTTTGATCTAAAGCGTACTTTTTGTAAATATGAAAAAATAACTTTTTTAGACAAGTTTATAATCTTCAAGTCGTTGGGTCTATCTAGCGTGTCTTTATTCAAGACGCATTTACAATGACCTATTGAATTCTTAAAATATACCCCTTCACAAGTTACTGCAATGTTGCCGTTTGTTTATTTAAGACCAGATGAAAAAAAAACCTATTGATCGGTCGCAATAAGTCTCTAGATTCGCGATAATATCTAGCTTGTGTTGATTCAGGCATGATAGGCGAACAAAGGGTATTGCTCTTGTTTAAACTTGTACGTGAACAACTTTAAAGAGATAATATTAGTTCAAACCAGTATTGCAAAACGATTTTGAAGTAGAAATAGATGCAAATAAACAAAAATAAACAAACTAATATTGATACATGTACAGAGAAAAGAAATTACTATTATGCACAAAAAACAGTTTTTGGACAATTTTGGAATCGCGATTTTGAGTTTTGGTTGCAATTTTTTACCATGCTATTACAGCCTTCGGCACAGTATCGATCAATCCGTCATCCTGAGGATATTCCAAAAATGTATACATATATAGATGATTCCAAAAATGTATACAATTATGGATCTATTTCCGTACTTGTAGAGCAATTGCGATTTAAATAAACAGGAAATAAAATCACAATTTCTCCGTTATGCCTTGACCAAATTCAGCCATGTTTTGATGTCAAACGAAAGTTCTTAACAAGTACTATGCATTTCTTACTCCTTGTTACCCAAAAACAATACTGATAACACACAGTAGACCACTATTATTTAAGTACACACGTTTAAAGAAGTATGCAGTTTGATAGGTCAAGTGATTAACTTCATGACCATTTTGATTTGACATAGTATTTCCCGCAATCATGGAGACCGGCATCAACCAATTAGAAGTTACCTTTAGTGAGTACTTGAAATTTGCAAGTAATGAAATATGTAAGACAGTTGAAAATTATAACTCACTTCAGCGGACATACTTATTTATTATTTATAGAACGCAACGCGAAAACATAGGCAACCGTGTAACCCGTTTGATGAAAATAAAACAAAATGAAAGTTACCACGCGTAAACACAAAGTTAACAAAGTCAACAAATGTATTGAAATATGTCATAAAAATCATGATGATTGGCAAAAAAAATGTTTTCTCAACTTTCTAGCGACCATTGTAAAGTATTTTACAAAGATATATAGAAACTTAAAATGACTTGAGTGGTCGTTTTGCTATTTTGTTGCAAACAGTCATACGTTTAGTGTTTGTATCCATGAAGTCTTGCAAAAGTGGCACTTCATTCTTGCCAAGTCTGAATGCTATAACATGCTTTAGCCAATAATCAGATGCAATATGAAAAAACTTGATGAAAAATTATTCCCATCAGGAGCTTAGTGTTGGACCTTTAATTAAAGATACAACGCTATTGTTGTTGGAACATCGTATGGTAAGTTATGAAGGCGATAAGTTGCGTGATCGTAATGGACGCTTTATCACACGACCGACTGAGTAACATGAAATTTTAGAAAATTATTATTAATGTTGGTAGTCATAAAGCTGGTCAAAGTAAGTAAACGTAACCTTATTATTTTTGACAATTTGGTGGTAATGAAAAGTAAGCGACTCAATTGGGAGTCACAGGAATATAGCCATTATCAATCTTACACAACATTTGTTCTTTCAAGGAAAGCTCTGCTTAGATATCGTTTTTGGTGTTGTTCAACAACCAAATAGATGGACACTTGCGAGAATATAAACGTCGTCTAGCTCCAGCTTTATGGGACAGTTTAAGAAGATTGATGATAATGATAGTATTGTTGTTCTTGTTCTTGTCGTATTTTTATTGTTGTTGTTAATGTTGATGACGATGATGACAAGAATTCCGTAAAACTGTTTGAAAGAAAAATTGAGTTAAACATTGGTTTTATAAGACCACCGAGTAAATGATTAAAATGATACTAGAAAGAAAAAAACGCCATCAATTTGGGACAGAAGTAAGACAAGCACCTTGCAAATAGCGGTGGTGTAGATGTTAAGGTGTCTACTAATTATTTAGGAGGTTGCGGATTCGAGCCCCACTGGGGTCACGACCGTACCTCCTCACATGACAACAGTACTGGTTTTTCCTGGAAGCGGACTCGAGGGTTACTCAATAAGCTGCAAGCTTTTTTCACAATCTAGCTAAAAAGGGTTTAAACTAAACTAAACTAACCTAAATACGAGGAACAAAGACATTCGTGTCAAGATGCGTTCTACGCACAGCCAGTGATGTTTTACCTTACCTAAGGAAGAGCTACTAACACAAGAGTAGGCTTAATTTCATTTCGACTTTTACGGGCTGCGAAATGATCCTATTTAGCAGCAAACATTCAAGTCGGAAAAAAAGATTTAGGAACAGTACGACATGGATGTCAGGGAATCCATACGTCAAACCATTAAACTGAGGAGACATGTGTCCGTTAATTTTTGGCCGAACCATTTCATTCGAAATAAAACGAGCGATGCATACAAGGATACTTATGACGAGGTTTCTACTTATAATGATCATAATGGTAATGATTATGATGATAACGATGCCATAAATGATAGGACATGACAGGCGTAAGAAGTGTTCGATATCGCTTCATGTTCAAATTGGTAAGATGGGTTCGATTAAAGTGTACGATTACAAGCAACAAAAAATGGGTCCTTTATGTGCAAGACCCCGATAAATGGTATATTTATTTTGGTATAAATGCATTATGTTCAATTAAGTACCACCATTTAACATATTTAAGTGACGGTCACGTACAGCTCGATCTAATTTAACGGTACAACGTGGGCAGGGGGGCTAAAACAGAAAACTTTAAGAAGAGCTCGTTACACCTGTAACTCAAGCGACAGAAATAGCAAAATCAGAGGTGAAACGTTTGAAAAGGAAGTATCATCTTAACGTCAATGATGCAGATAACCATTTTGATAAAAAAGATAACAGAGAAAGACATTCAATTGGACAAAATTGTTATTTCAACACGGTTACGATTGAAGGTCGTGGAAACATTGGGTAGTATTTTATTATCCACATACTGGACCGGACGAATCTTTTGACAAAGTAGGGAAGAGCCCTTTAGGACAGCATGAACAGTATTTAACGAGCTCTAGTCAAATAAGTGGTGACACATCAAAATTGTGAGGGTTTAACTGCGTTTATTATGTGATGAATCGTTTTACGGGGAAACATTGTAATGACAAACGGATGAAATTAAGTAGCCATTTGATCATATCAAGTACAAAGAAATTACTGAAATAAATAGGTTTTGAAATGTACATATATTTGCTTCAACTATAACCTTCCCCATCCTCCTCTCCTCTTCCCCTCCTTCCCTCATCCTTCTCTTCTTTATGTGGATGAGGGTATGGGAAGGCAGGGGAAGGGGGCACTCCTCGATTGTACGTGGTAATTGCGTTCACTCTTCTTCGGTTCACTTGTCGTTTTATCAAGCTTCATTAATACCAACATCATGTAATACTTTTCTAAGATGTCATATAACTCTATCTGTTGCGTGATCGTCTTCAAAATGTACCACATCATGTACCAGCAACAGTAGCGTTGTATCTTCAATGAACTCATGGCAAATTTCATTTCGTTTTCTTCTCATCGAACAGGTTACACGTGTGTCCATGTAATCACTTTTCACTTTAGAAAAAGCCGAAGTGTCTTATACTTTGAAATGGTTTTGCATCGAAAGAGTCGCACCTATAAGTATTCATACAAAAACTTCTGACTGATCGATGTTATTCGCAATGATCACATGAAATACTTTGTCCAATCAAACTTGGTCTTGAAGTTAATCACTTGACCTATCAAATTTACCCTTCCATTAATGTAGCGTATTGCGTACAATCAGTATTGTTTTGGATAGGGGGGAATACAATTTTGGTAATCCTATTTTAAATAGTTTTACACATGAGTGAGTTCATGTGTAATTCTAATGATTCAGTCAATAGTTTCGACAATGCATTTAATAAAATACCGAAAAACGGTTTTATCTGGCCTATAATGAGAGTAAAAAGTTGTAATAAACGCATGAGTTACTAGTACTTTATTTACGGCTTCCTATTAATCTGTAGACAAAATAACTAACCAATGCTGCATTTGATCCAGACATAATGGAAAATCTCCATTTTAAGCTTTAATGATTTCAGTTCCGGCTTCTTTAAATAGCCATTTCACAAATATTTGGAATCTACACAGAAAGACGGATATATCAATTCCATTATACATGCTGTAAAAGCAAGTTGCAAAAACTCATAACGTCATATTCATACGGCATGCTATTTTTTCTTAACCTACAACTACTTTACTTACATCTCTTTCCACTTCAAAATCGTTTTACAAGTCTAGTTTAGACTAATATTATCACTTAAAGGGTGTTTTCGTATATGATTAAACAAGTGCATTACCAACTGTTCGACCATCCGGCTTTAATAAACACACGCCAGACACTATGGCGACTAAACGGCAGGATAGAAGATGCAAGATCAAAAGGTCATCGTAAAACCATTAGGTCATAAATAAATACACGCCAAGAATTTTTGTAAATCATAAAGGGAGTCATTCTGAGATTTCAATAGGCAATTGTTTTAAATAAACGCACGCTAGATCCAATTGCACCAATAATTAAAAAGGTTATTTTTGCACATTTACAAAAAGTTCAATGAGTGCACATTTTCAGTTCCTTTCAGTAATGTATAATTCTGTATAAATATTCTAATATAGTTTTAATTGATTTACTGTTTCGTCATGTTTATTTTATTTTATGTTAACTTCCCGCTTAGGGACAAGGACTTAAACTTCAAGCCCTAGATCGTGTATTCAAGTCAGCTCTGTATACTTTTTAAAACATTCTAAAAACTGGATGGCTGATGTCATTCTTAATCAATTAATCAATCTTAATTGTCAATCATTCTTAAAGTAGAATTGTAAGGTACAAAACTAAATCCATCACGCCAGTCTATAAATGGGACCATAAGGCAGAATATGGATAAAATCCTAGACTGCAGCCACTCAACTGTTGAAACGTCATTCAAAAGTGGCCCACACACACCTGCTGTGACCTCATTCGAAATTACCTTATTTAGAATTAATGCAACTTATTTAACAAGTGTCATCGATAATTGCTGTAAATATTTTAAGCGTTTAAAACCGAAATTTTAGTTCCCAGTTTCTATCCATGCTTAACATTAAAACGAGCATTTTGTATATTTTTCAAGCCATTTCCAAATCAGGCGGACGAAGAACTATCACATAAGATAATGGATCGTTACACAGAACTAGGAGGAAATTTCTTTGATACTGCAAACGTCTACGGAAAAGGTGCTTCAGAGAAAGTGTTGGGCAACTGGCTTCAAAAGTAAGGCATTCGTTTTATTTTCGGAAATTAAGGTTTACATATTTAGACTGTTTAGACCCAAGAATCCTAAATTTATCGCCGGTTTATGCTAATTAATTAGGTTACTTAAAACCCATATTCATTAATACTAAATCAATAATAAACATTTCAGGAGAGATCGCAGTAGTGTTGTCTTAGCAACGAAAGTGAGTGGTCAAATGGACGCGACCAATGTAAACAAAGTTGGTCTAAGCAGACGACATATTGTAGAAAGCTGTGAAGAAAGTCTCGAGAGACTGCAAACAAATTATATTGATCTCTATCAGGTATAATTGAATGTGGAAAGTGTGCTCGTTGTTACTTTGAACTCGTACAGTGGACAATCACGTATAATATGAAACATTCTTAGTTATAGATCAGAACGGCTTTCGCAGTATAAATGTGACAGGTTCATTTCTTGACCCTCAGATTAGTAATCTGAGACTCAAACTTGGGAGCAAACTGTTCTTTATGATTGAATATCAAACTAGGAACAAAACATTTACTTAACATAGAATCATGTTTCTGAGCAGGATATTGTATAAAACAATACCACTGTTTTAGCCAACACTTGACGAAAGTAATTTCAAAATGATCAATGTAGTATATCATCCGGGCACTGAGTAATTCCTAGTTGACAATGTACACGTCATATCAAACAATCGTTTAAAACATTTATTTTATACGTCTTGTAGTCGCACATATGGGATAATGCTACGCCGATTGAAGAGACGCTTAAAACATTTGATGACCTCGTACGATGCGGTAAAATTCGATATTTTGGTGCCAGTAACGTTTGCGGATGGATGCTGCAAAAAATTGTCGACACAATAGACAAGATGGGTTTAAATTCATGCATTTCCCTACAGGTAAACAAACATTTATGAGTGTCACCTGTCACATAAAAATATCATCTCTTTTGACAGTAAGTATACATGTATGCCACTTTATCATAATATATATTTGATGTTCTTGCAGATTCCTTCAAATCCGATCGATATATGAAAAAATGGCGGTCATTACATTGTTACTAATTGAACTAAAGACGCCGTCTCAGAAACCACTTGACTTTGCACTTTGTTTAGTCATTTCATAGGATTGATATCCGTTGTCTTTAATCCTACATACTTATTAGGTTTGTTTACACTTATGTCTTATTCTTAGACCAGGACTCTGATCTAAAGATAAGAGTGAAATTGTGTTTAAGCAACTACACGTGCTTTTATTAGCTAACCTGAGCAAACAGTGCTGAAGAGTGCACTATCGAAATCAATGATTGTCCGGCGTCTGTCCGTCAACATTTTCTTGTAAGCACTGTAGTGGCCACAACTTATGTCCACTAAATGAAACATTTCGACAATAATAACAACGATAAAGTCTCGGTCGAGTTTGATAGTGGGTCATCTAGGGTAAAAAGATATGTCGCTGTCTCAATTTATGGGAAAACTTGGCAAGCAATCAAGAGGTCACATTTTCTGTCTGAATTACATGAATCTGGGCCAAAATGTTTATCTATATAGAAGCTTTGTCAAGTTAAAAACTTGATAACCTAGGGTATTTACTATGTCACTATGTCAACTTGCAGAAACACTCTAGAGACCCCATTTTCAATCTGATCTACATAAAACTTGATAAGAATGTTTTTCTACATGCAATTTAGGTCAAGTTTAAACAAGGTCACATAGCGTAAAAACGTAGGTCACCAGGTCAAATTGGAGAAAAGCCTTGTACGTACTCTAGATGCCAAATTTTCAACCTGATCTACTAGAAAATGGGTCAAGTTTGCATTTTGGTCACCTGGAGTAAAAGACTAGGTCATACGATTAATAAATGTCTAAATTTGATGGAAATTGATCAGAATATGCCTCAATGACTTATATGTCAAATGTGAATCCGGAGTCAAAAACGAAAGGCAACATTTCATTCCAGTTTTCTTGAACATGTGTCAAAATGTATGTGTTAATGATTAATATGTCAATTGCGATTCTGAATGACCACGAGGTAAAAACTAGGTCACCAAGTCAAATCAAGGAAACCATTGTTAAGAATTTAGAGGCAATTATTTAATACCCAGTCTTCTTGAAATTTGGTGTATGACTCAGTGATTTATATGTCAAGTTCAATCAGAGCCACCAGGGGTTAAAACTAGGTCACACTGTCAATTCAAGGAAATACCTTGTTAATACTCTGAAGGCCACTCAGGTGAGTGTTATAGGGTCCTCTTGTATTAATCAAGTTTTTTCATTAACTTACAATGAACCAAATAGCAACAATACAACCTACTTACGCGTCAACCCGAGTTTGAGGAATTCATGGTTTGTGCGAATGACGGAATCGGTGTACTGCCTTGGAGTCCTCTGAAAGGGTATTTATCTTAAAGTACTTGAATCAATTTAGATATATATTCAAAAATATAAGATTAACACACGATCTTGATTGGACTTGGCATTTCGTGATTTCAGAAATATGGTGTTATCGGTATTGATGAATATTTGTTGGTATATAAAAGTTTAAATCAAAGGCTCTGGTCGAAAATTCTTAAACGCAGTAACAAGTCAATAAGAAATATACGCTTGGTGAGTTACAAACCACGTGAATGCTTACTGTATACTGATCACATGATATATTTTAGAGTAGTTAGTATTTTACTAAATACAGAGCACTTGAGGCAAACAGTATTAGTATAACAGGAAAATATTGTTAACAATTTTGAAATGAGACAATCTTGTAAGTAAGGAGTGTTTTATTGGTGTTAAACAGAGGTGTCCTGACAGGAAAGTTTGAACGAGATGGGTCCCCAAATGCTACAGGAAGCAGAATAGGCTATGTTCACCAGGATGAATCTAGAGCAATGCAAGGTGCACCTGCCTGGAGTAAAATAAACAAGGATGAAAGATACTGGAATCTTATAGCCGTGTTAAAAGATATTGCGCAAAGTCATGGTTAGTGCCATAAAATTTGTTTACATTACTTTGCAATCTTCGGTTGAAAAGGGAATGTGAAGGTTACAAAAACCTATATGACGTTGAAGAAGTCCCACTATCACAAAAACAAAAGAAGAGTCTAATTTACATATCAAATTTTATCAAACAACGAAGTAAAGCTGTCCCATACTTGATCTTGATAGTCATGGTACAGGAGTACAGCGTCGGAGCCCTAACACTGCCGTGGAATCGAATCCCGGTAGCGGCACTTGATCTCGTTCTCATCATTCGCTACTTTCAACACGAGTACCGGTCAGAATTACAGCAACAGTCATCAAGAGTAGTTAACATATTTTAATAACATGGTGATGGGATATAATAACACTCTTTCCAATAGGCCATAGTAATGCTAGAGTGGCTCCCCTTTAACTGAATACATTTCAACAAAATTTCTTGTTGCACACATTTCTCAACAAAAGGAAGTATACAACAATGTATAACGAGTATTCAAGCTAATTTCCTACAAATATCAGATCTGCCTATTCCCATTTAATTTAGTGAATTACTCTTGGAGTAGTTGTTTATGTACCGCGTGTATTATAAAAAAAAATAATTATCTTTTTCGGTTTGGATTTCGGTAGTTTCTTAAACGAAGAACGGTGATGTTTTACGGATCAGTGTCATGATCAGGAGCTCTCATAGTACAAACAGTTAAATGAGATGTATACCATACTACCATACACAAATTCATTTTAAATATACTATTTTATAAATTGTGCCCTTCTGCCTTTATTAATTACTGTTTTACATTTAGTAACCTCTTCGGTTATTGATATCAGTTTAAGGAATCAGGTTGTACACCTTAACAGATGTATATGTTACACTTTCAACATATTTATATTTCTTAATTCTTTTAACCGTCATAATTCCTACGTTTAGGGAAGACTGTTCCTCAAGTATCCCTCCGCTGGCTGCTACAGAAGAACGTCGTCTGCTCTGTAATAATCGGCGCAACATCTGTCAAACAGCTTGAGGATAACATGGGTGCAAGTTCTGGATGGTCACTTTCAGAGGAGGAAGTAAGTACCGTAGGCAAGCTGTACACTATGTAAACTATGTTGACCGTAATTTAAAAGGATGCATTATATTGATATTAACTGTGATATTTTCGACGGTTTATGCAGATTTTACGATCGCCTTTTTAACGTCTTTGGCTGTTTGCGACCGTTATAACCCGTTTCAATATCGCAAATATCGAACTTTATTACATAGTGAACCATGTTCTCGTGCACTTTGTATTGAAAAGCGATAATTAAAACACTGGTTTTCTGACCATGCGAATCAAAGTAGCCAGATATATGTCAATTACTAGCAACTTATTTGCAGAAACAGACAAAAGAAGTTTAACCTTCGAAATACATCAGGTTTTGAATATAATATACTATTTTGATCTTTCAATGGTCGATGGACTTTACTTTCAAAAATGTAATTTTCCCCTCATTTTCTGTGTTGTTGATTTTTGCAGATGTCTCGGCTAGATGAAGCAAGTCCAAGGGAAAATTTATACCCATATGAAATGCTTTGGAGGCCAGGCAGTATCAGAATGAATGTTTTCAACAGATCTACTGAACCCTAGAAAACAGTTAAAGTCAATATAATAATGTGTTCAGGCGAACACAATTGCAGAATTTCAGATCAAGAATTCAGTATAGAGGATAAACTACATAAGATCTAGTATGAACTGTCAAAACAGCAATATTGCACACGATAATATTTCTATGATAAAGTACTTAAAATATACTAAGTAGACTCTAACGCACTTGCCTTTTTCAATCTTTATTTAATTATCAACCCTTCCAATATGATCCAGTTTGTTTTTAGCTATCGATGCACGAAAGCTATTATGTCTTACATTTATGAAGACATTGGATAGATACTTCCGCTGCGATCGCGTGGTGAAGAGAATTTTAAGCGAAGAGTATCAAGGCAATAACCCATGTTTAGTCTACGGAAGTATTAACCTTTAATTAAAATTCTTTGCCATATGGTTTTAATCACTCGTTCATTTGAAATGAATGTAACGGAATGATCTACCCAGTGTTTTCATAAATGCAAGACATTATGGCTTTCGTGCATCAATAGCTGAAAATAAGCTAGTTTTCAATCATACAAGCAATCTTTCGGGAAAGAAATGACTTTTTCTTCGATAATAATTATTACAGATTGTTCTATTGTATTGTTTTAGTCTGATATGTTGTATACCACGAGACACGATCAGCATGTTAACTGAAATCTCCAGATTCATGTATTGTTTTGATTTGCAGTCTAGATCTATATTAAGTTCATAAATTAAAACCAGATTAATTAAAAATTATATTCTGTTTGAGTTTGGTGATGCAAGTAGATCACACGTCAAACTTTCATAGCAAACCGAAAGTACAGTATGCTACAGCCACCGAGTTACCCGCTTGTTGCTGCATCCACCTACTACACACCTAGCGCCGCCCATTTCACAAAGATAATATAAAAAACAAGTTAATCGTGTTTTCACGCTGAGTTTGTATGCTTGTTTACTATAATCAATATGGCGGATCTCTTTTGAGTACTGCAACAGACGTCACATGGGAACTTTTCCGATGTTTTACGGAAGTCTCCGAGGATCATATAATTGCGTTTCGGTGAGATACCGGCCAATGCGTATTGGTGATTTATATCACAATAAACATGTTTCTTGTCGGAAATTTCCGCACAAATGGGTTCAGTGCACTTTATCTATGGATGGCTTACAAAATATTAACAGGTGAAATTTCCAATCAATGGGACCTTTAACCATTTTCCCCATATTACTGTTATCTTGATTAAATCAATACACCCAAAATGCTTGGTAATGTGGTGATTGGGCCGTTTCGGTAGATCAAGACCGTTTCGGTAATTGTCAGTCATGCGCAGTGCATGCTCGGTGTCGTGGAAATGGAAGCCATGGCGGTTGCAGAAGTGAAACGCTGAAGGACATCTTCTTTAATCTACCGCATTGAAAAGTTAGTCGGTACTGGTAAGTGTCCCTATATTCAGGCGTGGTTGCTCATTGTAGTACCAGAGTACTATAGTATTATGTGACAAATTTCTTTAATCGTTTGAATGGGCCAACGCTTTACGGCATAACTTTTCAAGACGTTACATGTATCTAGATTCATTCAAATATTTGATATTTTCAAGTGCCTTCTTCATGCTTAGTACCTGCACAAGTTTATAAATAACATTGTATTCTCCACTTTAAGCAATCATTTCACAAAAATTTATATCTATATCATGCAAATTAATATGGGACACCTTCTTTATCAGAGATTATTCACACATACGCAGGGACAAGAATTCCGAAAGGGTACATCATGTGCCTTATCAAACAGATGTTAGTCAATGTTGGTTGAACACATGCTATAATAAAACATGTTTATATCCAGGAAGACAGTTTTAAGAAATTATAACCAAACCCATTATGAATTTGTACGGGTACAAAATATTAGTTAAGTTATGGCCGTGATCGGAATATCCCTCATCGGACTATGATATCGGTGAAATAAGTAGACACGCACGGGATATATGTAGACATTCGGAGGGTTATTAGTAGACTCCAAAATAAATAAGAAGATTACTTCGAAATATGAAAAGACATCACCGGCAACTTAGTACAGACTCCCTGAAAATAAATGGTAGACAACCGTAGGTACATGACTTAAATACAGGGAAGTAAGATATTTACCCGTGACACTAGTAGGCACAGTCGGTAAATAAGTTGTCACTCCCAGATAAATAAGTAAGCACCCTTACGTAAATTAAGAGACTGCAAGGGAAATAGTGGCATTACTTAGGAACATTAGAAGACCCAGCTGAAATATTAGCAGACAGTCATGGGAGAAAGTTAGACACCCTTAGGTAAATCTTTAGAATGACTTGGATATAAGCTGATTTTATCGGGACGTTCGTAGACACAGCTGGGAAATAAGTAGACATATGCTGGAAATATGTAGACGCTCCGAGGTGTACTTGGTAGAGGTCCTTTAATTCATTCTGGACATAAGTAGACACAGATGGTTTTGATTGATTTGGTTTTGTTTTGAGTTTAACACCCGTTTAACAACAGTATTTCGGTCATGCAAACAATAACCATCATTCCCGTGTAGGACCAGTACACAGCTGGCAGCGGGGCTCGAACCCATGTCCGTCAATCAGTGAGAAGTTTTGTAAGTATAAGTCAGCTACTTTCAACACTCGACCACGGATGCGGTTTATACACTGTCGGAATGTTAGTAGCCATTCCTGGAGGAAAAGTAGACACTCCTCGGACATATTTATATCCCTAAGACTTAGTATATAGTACTGTCAAAGATTTCTCCTTCATTTGTCAAACGTGAAACATGCAGTTTAAACTGGAAATAAAACTGGCATACATGTATTTATTTATTGTTGATATTCCGATCTAAATAACTATTCCCTTTACGTACGTTTTTGGCGTTAGCTGTATAAGATGGGGTTTGACCTAATTTTTGGACCAGTCAAATGTTACGAGAGTGAATTATGAATTATTTTGACTGAAGGTTTTCTCCTCGGGGGTGAGTTTATGACTCGATATCGTGTATTGAAGATAAACTGGAATATTTGAAGTTTTTTTTCCGAACCGGTTTCAAAGGACCTCCTGATTATGTATGTGTGTATCGGTCGTATTCGACTGACATTTTCCTTATTATATATTGTGTGATCATTGGTTTTAAAACGCGCTGATTGTTGTAAACTAGGACGGTCTGTAAAATCTTTGAATTCCTTCTATCAGGCATTCTTTTTGTGTCCTAATTAAAGTATAGGTGGGGTTATGTTAATAAACAAGCAAGCAGCAGAAGCAGACAATATTTCACTACAACATTTATTACAGATATATAAAGAAAACGTATTGTATAATATTGTATTTGATAAAGAATGTATATTATTAGACATTTCATTGCTGTTAAGTGAACTGAATAAGTTCAGCAATTGAAACAGGTTTTAAAAATCCCGCCACAACAAAAAATATTTAGATCTACAGATCTCGCCCGATACTTGTCTGCCGGGCATCTGACTAACAATGGTGGAAGTGATACTGAGAAGAGCTGGATGTTCCACACGATAAAGTCATTACTCCGAAGTCCTGCAGAAGCCCAACGTGCCTGTGTTGACTACCGGATGACGGGTCCTTTGGCTCCTTGTAAGCCTTGAAAAGTCCTACCTAACAGTGCATATGCTGGTAGGGCACAATGGCTCTATTCGGGGCTTCATCCTTTAGCTGTGCGCCAGAACGCCCTATCAAGGCCAAGGCCATTATGACCGCGTGAGTGACCTACTTTTTGAATCGGAACTAACTGGGGTTGTGAACTGGCCAGCAAATACTGTTAACATGGAGGATAGGTTTCGGCAGCATATGCTTTTGGAAGCCGGTTGGGCATGGGGATGGTACCTCTACCTCTGACGAGACCATTGTGTTGCATCACGTGGGAAGCCAAACTGGTGAAGGGTGGACCCTTTTGCTGTTTTTGTTAACTTATATTTCATACAACTTTAAAGAGGCACGGCCTAAACTTGTTTCAAATAAAATTAGTTCAAAAACAGAAATAATAGAATATGTCCAAGTATTATTAATAAACCTCAAAGTTTAAGCTTTACAATCCAGTCACCATCAATAAATGCAGCGTCTTAAAATATGTTGCAATATTGTAAAACATTCAATAGTCTATGTACAGTTGTTGTACAATTAATGTTTGGATAGCGGTCTCTTTTTTGATTATTTCCTTTTTAGGAATATGTTGTTCTCTAAAATTTAATTTGTTTATCATTTTATGTTCATGGAACATATTGTTTATGTTTGGAGACTATAATCTGCTAGATGTAAGGAGTGTCCTTTTAAGTTCAACGATCAGGTTTGGCAGATTAAATTATGTTTAAATAATTCCAAAAACAAAACAAAACTACTGTAACTTGTATTTTATTTAAAATTATCTGGATCATTTAAAAATAGTCCAAGTCAAATAACTATGTAAATCTAGCAGTTGTTGTGGGTGACAAATGCATGAGTTACAACGTCGTGTACAAATGGTTGGACCCGAAGTTAAAACCAGTCTAGGTTTTAAACTAATAAATACGGATTCTACCGTTTCGCTTAAATACAGCTACGTTTTGTCATGATTTCCAGTCCTTTCACGTCTTGCACGGCTATCCTTATTTTGAAGATCTAATTATATGCAAACATAAAATAGCAGAAAAAAAGCCTGATGCAAGTAGGTTCTGATCAAGTGATTGGAACATTTGCTGTAAACAACATATTCTGCGAGTAGATACGCAAGAACACCCAAGTCACTTTCGTTTTACCTGACACTTCAGAACATCAAACAAAAGACAATCTGCAATTTAATGGCCTTTAAACACAGAAGAAAATGGCACAATATCTTAACAGGGACTACGTTTGAGTGGACCGCGGAAGATAACCACCTATTTGCAGGTTACATACCTTTATAAACCTAAACGGCATCATCGCAAATTGATATGTTTCTCCCTTCAAAAATGCCACAGGGGTATTCAAAGTGATGAGCGACGTGATAAACTATGGTATTTTTGTGTTTGAGAATGGCTTATTATAAATATAATATTGCTACTTTACTTGTGCAGTAAATTGACAATTGCTCAATAACATATAACAAGGTGAGAAATTCGTAAAATCTAGGCCGAATATAGAAGAAACGGAAGATTTATAATTAAATCTGGTATATTTTAAGTACTTAATCATACAACTATTATCATATGCAGTGTTTCTGTTTTGACAATTCATACAAGAACTAAAATATTTTGTATTATATCATACTGAATTCTTTATCCTAAATTTTGCAATTGTGTTCGCCTGAACACATTGTTATATTGGTATTAACTGTTTTCTAGCGTCCAGTGATCTATTAAAAACATTCATTCTGATACTGCCTGGCCTCCAAAGCATTTCATATGGATACAAATTCAATCTTGGGCTTGCTTCATCTAGCCGAAACATCTGAAAAAATAAACAAGAGCCATGTTAGACATTGCCATCCAACCACCGAGTGCTGCTTCTATGACCATGAAATTTGAGGTGAGAGGAATATATATGGTATAGGTTCTAATTTAATAAAATATTAGTAATTGGCGGGGGATAATTAGGCAAAGTAGAGTAATGGTTCTTTGGCATGTTCTTTCCATCATTGTGCTAGTAATTCCGCAATTAAGGAAGACAATTAAAAAAACCAACACAGAGTTATTGTTCTCCGGCAATGCACCTCCACTGAGTGTCCTCTCTCATTATATGCAATTTGAAGAAATTCCTTCAGTACTGTTCACGTAATGCTTAAGACAAGAAAATGTAATAAAGGTGGATAATTAAAAATTAGGCAAGGTAAGTTAAGGTTCTTTGGTACTGCACTTCCTCTCATTGTGCTCTATAATTGTATAAAGTTTCAAGTAATACCCTTCAGTACTTTTAGAGTGATGTTCCGGACAAAAAAGTCAAGAACATATACCAAAGGTGGAAAATTCAAAAAGTAGGTAACGTAGAGTTATGGTTCTTAGGCACTGCACTTCACCTCATTGTGCTCTATCGCTGTAATAAGTTTCAAGTTATTCCATTCAGTACTTTTGGAGTTATGCTCCGGACAAGAAAAATCAAGAAAATGTAACAAAGGGAGTAAATCAAGACTTAGGCAAGGTAGAGTTATGGTTCTTAGGCACTGCACTTCCTCTCTATGTCTATGTGTAAAGTTTAAATAAATTATCTGAATACTTTCATAGTTATGCTCCGAACAAAAGTGTGACGAACGGACACATGGCCAGACGGAGCCCATTACCATACCTCCTTCGCCTTGGCGGACGGATAACAACAAAGAAAACAATATGAAAATTTTAACTTTTCAGAAAAAGTCTAAAGACCATTTCAACATATCAAAAATAGTAAATTTTGTTCAAAACCTGATCCATTTAAAGTGTTAACTACTTTTTTGCATCTGCAGATAAGTTAATTGGCATCTACTATGATTCGCATTGGTCCGAAAAAAATATCTGAATTATCGCATTTCAATACAAAGTGAGTGAGAACATGATTAACAATTGAATGACATTTGATATTTATACTTTATAACTGTCAAAAACAACGATAACGGGTTTCGTTAACGCCATAGCCGCTACCAACGCGATCGTAAAATCCGCATATACCATCGCAAACATCATACTGATAAAATTGATAATGTATCCGTTTACGGACAAAAAGTTCACAAAGAGTACATCTTGCTTGAGGTACTTACTTCCTCCTCTGACAGGGACCATCCAGAACTTGCACCCATGTTATCTTCAAGTTGTTTCAAGGATGTGGCGCCAATAATGACGGAGCAGACGACATTCTTCTGAAGCAGCCAGCGAAGGGATACTTGAGGAACAGTCTTTCCTAAATGTAGGCATTATGATGATTAAGAGAAATAAGAATTATATTTTGAGTGTGTTATACATCAAGTTGTTAGAGTGTACATCCTGGTTCCTTGAACTGATACCGAACGTGAAACAGTAAGTTCTAAGCGCAGAAGAGATAAAACAGTTAATTAAACATATCAATTTAAGTGTTGTATACCATTCCATGATATAGCAGGATTAGAAGTTTAAAATACGTACAGTACACGAACAACTATGAGAGTAACTAGCTCAATTTAATTGTAATAGGCACATCAAATATTTATAGTACATAAGTTTGTATACTCGTGTGAAACAACCAATTTCGTCGAAAATCCTTCACTTAAAGGGGAATCACTCTAGCATTACTTTGGCCTTACTTTATTATCCCATCGCTTGGAAACGGTTACATTAAGTTTAAGTTTCATAAAATTCCATTGATCTGTTATTAAATAATAGCACTGGGCGAAAAGACAGACGCACAATGCGAGATCCACAAACCACAAACTATTTGGTAGTAAGCATTTGTCTTGCTTGAAAATGTCAAAACACTGGTTACCTGACACCTTATTATTATTATCAATAGTTTAGTTTAAACTCTTGATGACTTCTTCCTGGATTTCTGATCAGTACTCACACCGAATGAAGCGATTGTTGAAATGCGATGAAATGCCTCTATCACTGCACCACGACTATTACTGAATTTATTTGATAACATTTACAAGAGCTTGAAAACGTTAATTAGGCTCTTAGAAATTAGTGTTGCATTAAGACATTTTCAATTTCATACCAGCATTTGTTTCCTTTCCTTTTTCCACCTCAGATTTCAAGGTATTTTACAGGAATTTTATGGCACTTACCGTGAGTTTGCGCAATATCTTTTAACACGGCTATTAGATTCCAGTATCCTTCATCACTGTTTATTTTACTCCAAGCAGGTGATATTTGGAGTGCTCTAGATTCATCCTGGTGAACATAACCTATTCTGCTTCCTGTAGCATTTGGAGACTCATCTCGTTTAAACTTTCCTGTCAGGACACCTCTGTGAATTACCAGTAAAACACACCAGTATACTCCTTACTTACAAGAAGGTTAAATTGTTTTCGAAATGTTTTACTTTTCTATTCTACCAATGTGATGCATAAAATACAAATACAGTTTGACACGTTGTAAAAGAGTAACTACGATTCTTAGTGATTTGCTACTGTGCTTAAGTACTTTCGACCAGAACCGTTGATTTTATCTTTTATATCCCACCAAAAAATTATCAATAACACCAAAGTTCGAAAATCTTTTCGAATATATATCTAAATCGAATCAAGTACTTCAAGATACATACCCTTTCAGTGGACTCCAGGGCAACACGCCGATTCCTTCATTTGCACAAACCATGAATTCTTCAAACTCAGACTGACGTTCAAGAAGATTGTATTGTTGCTATATGTTTAATATAAGTAAAAGGAAAAGCTTGTTAAAAACAAGAGGGCCCAACATGGCTGTACATCACTGAGTTTTCCTTTGATTTGACCGCGTGGCCTAGTTTTGAACCAAGATGACTTAGATCCTAGCTTGACCTAGAAATCATCAAGACAAACATTCTAACCTTTCATGAATATTGGATATTAAATTTGGCCTTAACAGTGATAACAAGACAATTCTTTGATTTGACATTTCCATCCCAGGTGACTCAGATTTGAACTTGACATATAAATTATCGAGACATAAATTTAACAAAATTTCATGAATATTAGATATTAAATGTGACCTCTCAAAAGTGTAAACAAGGTTTTCTTTCATTAGATTTGGTGACCTAGTTTCTTTTTTCCATGTGACCGAATTTGTATCTGACATATAAATTATTGACACATACATTCTGACAAATTTGCATGAAGATAGGGTATCAAATGTATTCTGTAGAGTGTCAAAAAGGTTATCCTTTGATTTGACCGCGTGACCTTGTTTTCAACTCGAGGTGGCTTAGATTCAAATCTGACATGGAAGTCATCAAGGCAAATATTGTGATCACTTTTCATGAAATTGCCTATAAATAAACAGTGTGACATTGCTTTTGACACCAGGTGACCAAGAGTCGAAATCGACCCAGATATGATTCAGAGAATACTTGCAAGGTTTCTCTATAATTTGACATGGGGACCTGATTATTTACCTAAGGTGACCTAGTTTCAAACTTGACCTAGATTCTATACGGATAAACATTCTTATCAAGTTTATGTAGATCAGGAAGAAAGTGTGGCCTCAAAGTTTTGCTACAACTCGACATGGTGACCAAGGTTTTTATCCTAGGTGTCCTAGTTTAATAATTAACAAAGATTATATATAAACATCTATTTTGGTCAAGTTTCATGTAAATCAGGTAGGAAATGTGGCATATCGAGTGCTTTCATAGTTTTTCTATACATTGTTCTGGTCTGTCTTGCACTACTTTCCCAAAGCGCATGTTTACAGTTGTTATTCGCACATAGCACAGTTAAATTGTCAGCAGTGTTTGAAATGTGGTATGCTAACTACTTTCAGTCCCCTGGCCAACAAATTAAGAAAATGTTGATTTTCATATTTTTTCCCCTTCCTATTTTCACAGTAATGTCTTATTACTTGAATGAGTTGAATGATATGAGCTGAAACGTTATAAGGCGCCTCTAAAACGTGTACAAATGCTTTCTATGTATGTTTTAATGTTTAACATTTCCTATGATGCATAGCATAAACATGATTAACGGTGCTGGATTTAAAGCGCTGATTTTAACCGTTGATGACGTCATAAAAACAATATAAATGACCGTCGTCGCGCGAAACTGTACCTTCGGACATTTGTTACATTATTCGACAATAAATGAATGCAAACAACATAAAATTCACATTTTTGTCACCCACTTTAAATGCAAAACGAATGTTAAAAACTGAAAGCCATTATATTTCCCATCACAGAAACATACTATTTGCTTCAAATCCTTCAAGACCATTACTATGGCAACAGCGATTCGAAATGATTCTTTTTTATTTTGCCTATACCCTATGGAAAAAGCATATCGTGGAAAGACGACATGAAATATTTCACCAGAAATGATATATATCGAAAGAGGATACATGTATAATAAGTGCAACTAAAATAAATGATGCTGTTAGGAAATGATTACTGCAATGATTTACTGCCCATGTAAATTGAAGTGAGTTTTGACATTCAGTTGTGGTATGTGACGTCATCTTTAGAGTGAACAATGACGCCTTAGGTTTACTTCTTCAGAATGTTGTAATTTTGTATCTACTTGACATAGATAACTGAAATTTTCTAATACTGATATTGAAATAGTGTTTGTTCAAAATATGCAAGAAAGCTAGTTTCCAAGTATTTTGTCCGAAGGCCAATTTTCCCGTGTCGCTGGTCAAATCATTTAATTTACTTCTTTGTGTTTAAATGTAAAAAGGGAAAATTGAAGTCAGCTGCATAATAAATAGAATACAAGGTTACTGTCTTTTGATAACAGCAGATATCGAACTTGGATGACTATCGACCGGAATGCCTCGGCTTCCCTGGCCGATATCATCTTCGTCCGATATCAACTGTTATCAAAAGACAGTAACCTTGTATTCTCTATATATCGATCAAATTTGGAGGAATCTACTGGAAGACTGTGCATGTTATATGATAAAAAGTCAAATACATGTAAAATACTTAACAGAAGAGCGGATATTTTTATGTGAAAGGTGAAACTCACCAAAGTCTGCTTACCTGCAGAGAAACGCATGAATTCAAACCCATCTTGTCAATTTTGTCGACAATTGTTTGCAGCATCCAACCGCAAACGTTACTGGCACCAAAATATCGAATTTTACCGCATCGTACGAGATCATCAAATGTTCTTAGCGTCTCTTCAATCGGCGTAGCATTATCCCACATGTGTGCCTACAAGACGTATGTGGTGTTCACTGATCAGCTTTATACTATATAGTTGTACTACCGGAACGTAATAGTACGTACTTTATCAAGTTCTGACAATACAGAGTTATGTCCCCTCATTGTAAATACGTCATTTGTAATTGTAAGACGCATCCAAGTTCCCGGAAAAATATATGGTAGTTTAGGTCTTATTCGTTACAATCAAAAACATGTATTCTATTGATTCAAACCGTTCATTTGGAAAGGAAACAAATATTTAATGGAAAATCCACTGTAATACTCAAGTCGCTTGTCTTAGAGATTATATTGACGTTGTGTTAGAGATTATATTGGAAGGGTATAAAAGCTGATTCTCGACTGGTGAAAGAGTCTGGGGTCTCATCCACGAAGAAAAAGCTAATACATTTGCTCTCATGGACAGACCTTTATAAAATTCAATTCAAAAGTGAAAGTGTCAGTCTGTGCCTAGATCGTGTCGTGGTCACATCGAAGAGAATAAAATAATATCTGGGATTTTTGGCTGTACTTGTCTATACAGGATATATCTCTGTAGAAGCTCAACTTCTTAGAGGCTAATTAAAGTAGATAAAAGTGTCTTTGTCCAGATAAGGGATTCCTTTACTTTAACATATAATTTGCAAGTTGATCAAAAGCAATACTTTACAATACAGTATAATCTTCGTAGAAGCCCGACTTCTTGTAGGAAATACTTGAAATAAGTCATAGTGCTTAGGTTGCAGATATATATTGTAAAATGTGTTCAACGTTTAGGCGCATTAGAGAGTTGATCATCTTTATCTTATGAGTAGCCCAGCTGCTCTGAGATTGGTGTATCAATAAAATTTGTTGGTTCTGCAATTGTTAAGCCATAAAGGGAAATACAGTGAAAGTTTGGTGAAAGGTTAGATTTGTTTGTTCAGCTGATGGTTTAAGGTTAAACAAAATTTGGATCCTAGCTCAATATTTAATTTAACAGAACATTTAATTTCTCAGTTTGATCAATGTCTCAAATTCTGGTTCCTACATATTTATTCAAGAGCCATTCTCATCTATCATTAAAATTATTTCATACTAAACATGTACAAAATTGCCCGCTGAATTTATAGTCACAGCGAGTATAATATTCACATCATTTTTACCTGATAGAGATCTATATAATTTGTTTGTAGTCTTTCAAGACTTTCTTCAAAGCTCTCTACAATATGTCGTCTGCTGAGACCAACTTTGTTAACATTGCTTGCGTCCATTGGAAACCTCACTTTCGTTGCTAAGACAACATTACTGCGATCTCTCCTGAAATGTTTGTTATATGATTCAGTATTTGTGGATATACACAATGGTTTTAAGTAACGTTATTATTTAGCGAAAACTGTTCATAAGTTAATGTTCGGGGGTCTATACCGTATGAATACGAAAACGTTTATCTCTTAAAATAACACATATGACTTACTTTTGAAGCCAGTTGCCCACCACTTTCTCTGACACACCTTTTCCATAGATATTTGCAGTGTCAAGGAAATTTCCTCCTAGTTCAGTATAACGATCCATAATCTTATATGATAACTCTTCGTTCGCCTGAGTTGGACTTGGCTTAAATATATGTAAAATGCGCCTTTTAATGCGAAGCATAAATAGAAATTGAGTACTACTTACATTCAGGTTTCAAACGCTTAATATGTCAAAAAGGTTGCATTAAATTGATATTACCCTTCAAATTGACCATCATAATTTTAACTGAAACATTGATCAGTGATTTATACAACTAGACTTATAAACATTGCCATAGTTATAACCCACAAATAACAATCTGTATAACAGTTTCATTCACATTAAACATAAAGGAAATATGTACAAATCTTTTTTGACTATCCTAGTAAAAAATAAAACATAAACCCTTTTGGTTATGTATATCTTTATTTTTATTTGTCAGTGATAAAAATAACTTGGTTAAACTTATTTTCTATATGTTTCTAAAGCATCTAGTGTGTTTTGAGCATCATTCTTAACTATAAATAAATGTGACTATTTTGAAGGGTAATATGCGTGTTGTCAAAAGAAGTAATATAACATATCAAACAAGACATAATTACAATAGAACCAATCGACCAGAAATATGCATCAAAAGCGATTAAATTTAGTTTTGAATCCACTTAGTACATGTATGGTATAAGTTATGTAAAGAACCGGATGTTCCTCCACTGTCTAATAGAGTATATACAGGTGATTTAATTCAAGGCATATGTATCTATGTGAAGTGTCGGGTAAAGCGAAAGTGAATACAGTTATCCGTGTTTGCGCAATAGCAGAAAATTACATTGTTTACATCAAATGTTTCACTTTTGTGACGAGGACTTTCCTGCATCATAGAAAAAAATGTTTTCGCTATTTTCCGTTTGTAGATAAATAGATCTTTAAAATACGGGTAATGTTTGATGTCAGAGACTTGGAAATCATGTTATACTAGTATACAAAACGGTATAAACTACACTTACAACATTAAAACCTTATCACCCTTGTAAGGAATAAGTAAGTTTTCTTGCAATATCTTTATCGACATGCCTCAACTTACCCCAGTTCCGAATGTCAGTGTTCCCATACATAAGTTTGACACCTGAACTCCTGTCTTGCCAAGATAGTTGTAATCAACTTTAATATCCGCCATTTTTCTGCGTGTTCTATCAATAAATGAAAAGTAGAAACTTTTCATGTATAATTATGAAATAATCTGCATGCACGTTACAGCAGAACTGGGCATGAAATAATGCAAATAATCCACAAACACAATCAAACACAACTCCTACCAATATCAACCAGACCTATATACAACAGCATTAAAACTTAACCTGTAAGATATAATTGTGATTTAAATTTTAATAAATAACACTACCTACCTTCTAAAGTAATGGCCGATAACAACTACACTCAATAATACTTTACAAAAACGTCAATGTAACGTAGCAGTGGAAAAACATAATATCCAGCTTTGTAGAAATAAGGTCAACAATGAGGTCAACAATAGTGGCATAAATAAATAACATAGTTACACTAAATGGTTCTAATGCTATATCAGTGGTAAAATATGATATGAATTAAATGTACTGGATGGGGACCACCAAACCCGGACGACCATCAAACCGGACACTTGTTAAAATGCATGAATATTTTGTTAATATTCACAATCATATAGTGCAGAAACAACAGTTTAATGTAACTATTTGACCAGAAATATCACCATTTATTTTGTCAGTCACTGAAAGCATGCTTACATTGTCGGGGGAAAAGTGGAAAGTGACAGACTGTGCATGCACAATATTTCTGTGAGGCCCAGCAAAACAAAATCACAAGTTAAACCTTTTATTATGATACTTCATTAATATGTCGAATGATTGATACAGTTAACATGATTTAAAAGCTAACATCACAATTAAACAAATCTATTTAAACTACCTGTCCGGAAACATGGTACAGTTGGTTAATAAAATACAGCAATTTGGTAACCCCACAGCCGGGCCCCAAAAATGTGATTGATTTAGACTTATGAGTTAACAAGTTAGCTTTTCGTTCCGGAGAAGAACCTAACTTTCTACTGGTAAAATTTTGATTGCTAGATACAAAAGTTGTCAGAGTTATCGCAAAATATGTTTGAAAAGTGTCCGGTTGTAGGACTCTAGCCAGTATGGATCAATGCCGTTTACATGTAAAGCATATCCAAATAAACTACCTGGAAAATATTCATTCTATACATCCCGCATGTTTCTGTTTGCAACTGATACAGAAAATCAAAAAGATGCAGTGCACAGTGTTTATAAAATAATTGAAGAAATTGAAAATTGCTCAGAAATTTATTTTGGTCCCGTTGTCGTTTGCTCACTAGGCAACATAATGTTAACTTTTCTTTTAAACTAGCAAGATAAAATGCAATTTTTTATGCTCGTTGCAGAATTATATTGCACATTGCACTCTTTAAGTGAGTCTGTGTGTAAACTGGAATGGGAACACATTTAAAGTCAGACGATATATCCTCTACACAAAACACAATATAAACACGGAACAAAGAGCGCTGTCTGATTACAAAATTTAAATAATTAATTCAGTCCATGGCAAATTTATTTAATATCAATATACTGGCACCAACATGGTAGATATACTACACAGTAAACTTAAGCCTTCTCTATTCAAAATATTCTGAATACGTGTGGTAAAAGCTGAAAATAAAACAAAACCTTAATACAGTGAACGCACATTTGGTAATAAGTACAATGCGTTAGTTTCTATATTAAACATTAAAACTTGCTACAAAAATATAGGTACGCAAATTTTGAGTTTGAACAAAGAATCAACTTAACGTTAAAATAAATCATTACAAATTGTAATGTAAGGTATATCAGGAATGCATTTATCGGAAAGCAAAAAGACGGAGGAGCCGGTCGGAGACTGGTAACTCGAAGTTTTGCAAGAGGTCATGACAGATGTAGGTAGGGAAGAGACACAACAGATCATGTCATGAAGGCATACCTTCAACAGCAGTAGTTTGGGATGCCGATAGGTGTAAGCGGTCGCATAAACATACATACAATGTCATAGCCGGTGTAGGTGTAATGTTTGGTCTATATACAAAGCAACTACTACATACTGGTATCAGAAATAAACTATGATACATCTGGAGCACTGCACAACATCAAACTCATAGACAACATAAATGTTTCAAGAATTGGAATGACTCTGCAGAGAACGACACCATCCTTGAAGATTTCGTGAATTGTGAGACGGATCGTGGTAAAAGTAAAATGAAATGTATTTAGGATAGTAACAGTTCAGTCTATTCTAGTTTTGTTAAAAATCTAACCGTTAGGGACCTATATGTTGAAAAAAGAGTGTGCAAATCATGCATGTAAGTGTCTGTGAGCCTACTTAGAACAGCTGGTTGCTGCCAAACATACTACAAAGTAAAGGGTTAACTAACATTACTCAAAAGCAAGCGAATTGCCTAAAAAGATGGGGTATGCCATAAAAATGCGAAGTAGGGAAAGTGGCATTGTTTTGAGCAAAATGAATGTTCGTGGAGATATATTGTCTATGCAATTGTGGGCGAATCTCGATTAGAAGAAGACAGACGTAAAAGATGAAAAGGTTAATGGTGATTCTGAACTTGAAGATGATGGAGATACAGTTGAAAGTAGAATTGAAATGTGGAATGACACAATGGTAGTCATGACACATGATTAAGAATGTAAACTACGAAGTGGTTCTCCTCAAAGATTTGTTTGTCCTTAAAAGAATGGCTAACAAATCCGATAGATTGATATAAAATGTTGCAAGCAACGTAGTAGAATGCTAGACGAATATAAGATGTAAATTCGCAATGGGAAAGTAGCAAAAAGATGCTTTAGATATGCTATGGGAATGGATTGCGTACAAGTGAAGGACAAACAAGGTTACCAAATTACTGAGAAAAGGCAAATGGTGTTGTTCTTGAAACCTACCAACTCAGATCAAGACAATATTTACGTTAAATGAAGAACCAACAGAAGCCTTCAACATAATTGAATCGGTTCAAAGAAAAAATGGAATAATAAAAAAGCAACAACAAGAAAAAACCCAAAAGGGCACATCGGCCCAATGTCCTTCACTCTTCACTGATAACTTTTATTTGTCTGTCGAATAAATCAAAAGCCATTGTTAGGACTCCTTTAACAAAATATTGTTTCAGAAAAAGAGGCATATCTTATAGAGCTACAAATAACAAAGAAATGGAAATAAGAGAGGGGTAAGGTTAACGAGCTCGGTATTTGGTGAGATCAACAGCAGAAGCGTCAAAAACAACAGCCCAATGCTAACAAAATGTTTACTCTACTTATATTATGGAGAGAATGCCTTCACTCGCAAAGTCGAAGTGGAAGAGGAGAACACAAGAAGAGAATACTTAAATATCAAGAATCAAGACAATAAGGTCATTTTACAATAATTATTAGAGACTCAGTCTGTATAACCAATCCATTTCTGTCTGCATCCTCAGATGAAATTGTCCACAACAAAGATTAAAGTACAGGATTAATAGAAATAAAAATATACCCCATAAAATATCCTTACTAATGAAGCTGCCAAAACAGAGAATATTTATTTTCTCTTTATAACATCACAAAAGAATTCTTTAATAACGAACCACAAGTACTTAATTCAAGTTCAAGGTCAGCTCAGTATTGTTTGACTTTATTGTCAGAAGGACAGGCCCGTTTGATTGAGAGGATATACAGAGATAAAGAACTCTGGAATAAAAGGATGATACCTAAATTGAGAGCTTTTTATTTTTCTCATCTGCTCCCTAAAACAACTGTCCCAAGACACAGAACTGTGTCTGGCTGAAGAAAGCCTTCTCTTTCATAGGTGTGTACATTTAAATCATATTTGGATTATACTCTTTAAAAAAAACTGATAACATACATGTAAGACTCTAACTGACAGTTTAGAATGAAATTGCATATTCATTTTAAATACACATAGCTATGCAGTAGTCACATAGCCAGTGGCTTCCTCAAGGATAATGCAACTTGTCAATAAAATAAGATTTTTGCATTTTATGTACGTATGTTACATATACAAATACCGATAAATTACATAGTTGAATGTCTTTTTATTTTAAGACATCATAATAGTTTTTCGATTGTACATATTTTATACAAACTTTATTGCTTCTCTGCGTCCCACTGGCGCCAGAGTACTAAACTGCCCTGTAATTTTAACAAAATACCCCAATTTTACCAAAATAATACCATTTCATGAAAAAAAACACAAAACATTGTCAAAAAGTCATTTTCAGTCAAACCCCCGTATACACTGTTCTATATTAGGGTTTGACTGAAAATGACTTTTTGACAATGTTTTGTGTTGTCTTTTTTTCATGAAATGGTATTATTTTGGTAAAATTGGGGTATTTTGTTAAAATTACAGGGCAGTTTAGTACTCTGGCGCCAGTGCTGCGTCCGGTTCATACAGTTATCTAGTGTAAACAAAATCTACAGCAGGAGGCATCATGCCAGTTTACACATACGAAATACTTGGTCTTCAACCTTCAACATCTCAATCCCAGTCAAAGCCTGAACCAGATATTTGATGTATGTAGAAACAGCTTTCTGTAGTTAAAATATCATTTACTGTCACAAAAAGGTATTCAAACTTAAAAACAACGACTTACTGCTTACAACACGTTTATTTTTTAATTTTTAAAATATACTGTATTATCTCTGATTAGCACACCAGGGGGCGTTTCAGAACTACAGGGGCGCTAATTAGAAACTATATGGTGTGCACATGTTTTATTTCCCTTTTATTCATTGATTGCAATGACTTGCTGATGTTCTTTACATCACTCGTTCTTGAAATGTCAGATGGTTTGGTAACCTTCGTGACTTACAAACTTGTAACAATCATTGTAACAGGTACCTGAAGAATAACTCACTCTTTTTTAAATTGCATATTATGTATGATTATAGGAAACAGAAGTTAAAACTTATTTGCAGCAGAAGAGTGCTTCAAAAATTAGGAAAATGACCAGGAATATTAGGGAGTCAGATGTAACAGGAGACGATATTGCAGTATACAAATGATTATGAAACATATATACGACTCGTAGTACATTTGTAAATTAAATATACTTGCAAAAAGATTATAAAGAGGGGGATTTGCGTTTTTGTGATTTGTAATAGGTTTTGTTTCCAATGAAAAACACTGTTTCAATGAGGAAAACTCCAACTAATAACTTCTCCTATTGAAGAAATTATTTTGGATAAGTAGCTGACAAATACATCACGCTGATATTCATATGCCTTCCTCAGACAGATTAACACATGTCTTACAGTTGTCAAATTTCATTTGTGTTTAGTTCAATTATTGTTATGGTTTACAAAAGCTTTGTTTCTGTTCACGGAATAGGTACATGAGTCTTCTTCTTATTGAAGAAAATTTAGGTTAAATATTTAAAACTGTTCACAGTATCATACAAGTATGCTGTGATTTCAGCAGACCGTGATTGTTAAAAGTGTATGATAGGTACGGGGTTTCGACACATATTCATGTTCTTCGTATACTAAAGCAAGGGATCGCACTCGCAACAAACCTGAATTGTATATCTCGCCAATAAATATACTGCAATTTGTGCAACGTTTAACTTAGTATTCAATATTTTGCATGTGCAGGTAGCTTTTATCATATCATTCATGAAAAACGTATAGTAGACGAAACTTCTGACGCACGACTTGTCGTTTTCGTTCTTTATTTAATTATCGGGAGTTCAAACTTCTGTCAGCTTATTTTTAGCTATCGATACATGAAAGCGATCACGTCTTGCACTTGTGTTCACATTTGGGTATATATTTCTGTAACAGGAATTTCAAAATGCTTGAGTGGCACGCATTTCATACTGAAAAAAATTTTAAGCGTCGGTTTCCAAAGGAAGAACATCAAGGTAATAACCCATGTTAAATCTACGGAGGTTTAAACGTTAAATGAAAGTTCTCTGCCACGTGATTTGTACCGCTCCATCATATTAAGATTCATGTAACGGAAGTACATCCACAGTATCTTCATAAATTCTAGTCATGATAGCTTTCGTGCAACGATAGCTAAAAATAAGCTGGCAGATATTGGAAAGTCTGGTAATTAAATAACGAAGGTAAACGGCAACGGCAGGTGGTGCGATAGAAGTTACGTTTAGTATATATTTTAACTTTTTCCGTACGTGGTGGTTCAGCAGTTGGTAATTGTTTTACCAAAAATGTATAAAAACTGTTTCATTTACAGGGTTTCGTCCACTTAAATTGAATCATAATTGGATCAACATTTGGAATTTGAACTATATTGTTTCCGGAATAGCCAAAAGACCACGGGTTACATTATATCTCAAAGATAATCTCGTCAATCACTTGCTATAAATCAATTATAACATGCTTGTATTAAAAGTTTTTCGATTTAATTTTGCTCATGTTAACATTTATTTAGAAACTATTAATACAGTCGTTTGAAGACTAAAACATCAGTGGTAAAGTTGTGTATTTTATGTGACA
>JAFMSR010000513.1:0-49991 GCA_022818135.1 Saxidomus purpurata
GTCGTTTGATGACTTTATGTGCGCTTGTAATCCTGGATATCAGGGTGAATGGTGTCAGATTGAGACCAATGAATGTAAAGATGAACCCTGTGCACTAATGTTTGATTGTGAAGATTTGATAAATGAGTACCGATGTAATATCAACATACCTAAACTTATGGCAATATTGATATGCTCATTGATTGCTATTGGAGGAGCATCATTTGTAGCATGGAAGGTGTGGAAGCGAGTAAAAGTATACAGGGTGAATAAAGTAGGTCCAAGTAGGTAAGTCAGAGTTCTTTGATTCATTAATATAATTTAATAGACGCTGTCCTATCAAGCTGAAATGAATACTCTACGTATAACTGTTTTATGGAGTGTGTGCATTACATCAATTTATGTGGTAAATACTTCGCAAGTTAATAAAATATGACACTAAACTGTTTTAAACCACCATTTCACAAAACTATGTTCAGTTACTGGATCAAAATTGGGAAACTCAAACTTAAGCCTTTGTAAGGAGTAGTACCCTTGATTGTGTGCACTCTTTTTATGCCCCCGAAGGGTGGCATATTAAAATCGCACCGTCTGTCCGTCTGTCCGTCTGACCGTCTGTCCGTCTGTCCGTCTGACCGTCTGTCCGTCCGTCCGTGCGTCCCCACTTACAAATTCGTGTCCGGACTGTAACTTTGTCATGCATTGAAGGATTTTAAAATAACTTGGCACAAATGTCTAGCACATCAAGACGACGTGTCGCGTGCAAGACCCACGTCCCTAGCTCAAAGGTCAAGGTCATACTTAGAGTTTGAAGGTAATGGATTCCTCTATATAAGCATATATGCACACTTCGTGTCCTGACTGTAACTTTGTCATGCCTTGAAGGATTTTAAAATAATTTGGCACAAATGTCAGCACATCAAGACGACGTGTCGCGTGCAAGACCCACATCCCTACCACAAGGTCAAGGTCACACTTAGAGTTTATAGGTAATGGAATCCTGTATATATGCTACTTTGTGTCCGGACTATAACTTTTATTATGCTTTGAAGGATTTTAAAATAACTTGGCACAATGTCTAGCACATACGGAGTGTCGTGCAGACCCAAGTCCCTACCTCAAAGGTCAAGGTCCCTTAGTGTTTAAAGTAATGGAATACTGTATGCATGATTCCTGTCATGCATGGAAGGATTTTAAAATTCATAGCACTTTTATTGAGCACATGGAGAGGACACGACGTGAGGCCCTCTTTCGGGGCTTCGTCACTTTCTTTTCATCTCCATACTGGATAAGAAAAGTAGTTTTGATCAAGTTATCAGTATTCTGATATCTATATGTTGAAATGTATTGCAGAATCAATCTTAAAAGCTATGAAATCAACGAGACATTCGAGATGAACGAAGAACGACCTTCAACTAGTGCATCTGTATTTCTCGAGCCGGCTAGTACACCGCCACCTCCCTTACCATTTAATGTTCCTATTTATGAGCGTGTCAAATCTGAATTAAATTTCGATGCCTTGACGTCACTAACGAAAGCTGCCGGAATGAAACTTCCGCCTCACCACGGATTAAAACAAAAAGTCAGCTCGATTCCTACAACACAGTCCGTCTCCACAAATCTCCAGCTTGACTCTTCAATGCCAGATAAGTGGTGTGAATCGCCGAAAAAGTTAGATCGTTCTCAACTGTCATCACAGTCATCCTTGAAGTCATCGGATTTGCTTCCGAGTGAAGGCCTTATCACAAAAATTGACGTTTAAAGATGATATGCGAAATTTACATTTCGGAAGAATGAACTGAAGAACAAATATTGTTTACATTTATACAATACAGCATGAAAACATTTCAACCAGCCTGATAGTGCGTCACTGTTTTCTCTCCTAATAGTTTCCTTTCTTATCTATAAAATTAGAAATAGTTGATAGGTTATTTTTTGTACGTTTCTGTAGATTATCAAAAACATTTAGACGGACATTTCTACTCTTTGTTCAGTATTGAAAAATAATAACAGGTATGTTCTCACTGGTATACAGTAAACTCCGTTTGTAACGAACTCATAAGGATCTTTTAAGATGTTCCTTATATCCGAAGTGTATTATATCGATATTACCTTTTCATATAAACAATAAAAAGCTCGAACAGAGAAAATGTTTCCTTTGTATCCGGAATTTCGCTATATCATGATTCGTTGTATATGGAGTTTACTGTATGAAGAATGTAAGAATGATTTTGCCAAGTTTAAACTGTATTTTCAAAACATTTTAAATGATATGATGAAATATTATTTTTCTACAGCTGACCCTTTACGAGACAAATTATATGATAAACTGTGATGGGTAGACATGAGTAACTAATTATTGTGTAATCAACATCAAAGTATGATCACAAAGTATCGGAAAAAATGTTAAAATCAGTCAAACCACCGAAAGGCACTCTAGAGTCTGGACACTTCAATTGCCGAAGATACGCTAGCTAGACACTCTCCGCTTTAACCTTTGTAAGATCTGGTCTATTCTTTACCAAACATAACGACGATGTTTTAGTATATGCTTTACTAATGTTTATCGACTTTCAATTTTAATAATAAAGTCTTTTGTATCAGTCACATTTTAATTTATAACTTATAATTGGTCAGTTTTACACTAAATCTGTTCTGTTAAGGCAACAGCTTGTCCAACATGTTGGTTTATAATTCTGTTTATTGCCCAAAAAGTTGTTCATTTTTCTTATCTATTTAGCGCTTTTTTGCTTCATCAATAAAATGTATACTACTTCAAAGGTAGTTTTCCTTGTAATTCAAAACATTTGTTTAATACACTAAAGTAAAGCACAACCATACTAAGGCGCTTTCTGTAGACGTTGCACGTTTATGAAACCAATATCAACGATAAGATATTAAAAAGAGCAGTTTTTTGTAGTGAGTGGTTCTAACATTGCTTTACTTTAACAAAAAAAAAACATAACATAAACTCAACATTGCTAAAATTCATTTTCAAAATCTCCAACGTCCATTTACAAACCCTGAAATCACTTTCAATAATCGTTATAAATGAAATGACTACGTAATCACTGAATGATTTCAGGACATTCAATACCCCATGGTATATGGCACATCAAAGATGACAATACGAATCTAAGATTATACAGTTAAACCTCTGTTAAAGACCACCTCCAAATAAAGACCACCCTACGAATAACGACCAGCAGGCCAATCACAGTTCAATATTCATCTATAGTTGGAACACCTGTGACTAAAGACCACCTGCAAACAAAGACCGCATTTATAGCTACCCTACACTGGTCTTTGTTCATAGGTTTGACTGTAGTTGCATATGGCGTATAGGTATGAAACCTGCAAATAGGCAATGTTCCTTTGCGGTCCACTCAAACGCCTCTTTTAAAATATAGTTCCATTTTGCTCTATGTTTAAAAGCCACTTTGATGGCAGAATGTCTTTTGGTTGATGTTCAGTCGTTGAAAGGATCCACTGCATGTGATTTTAATCCATATTACAGTTTTATATTGACCAAATCTGAAGTGCATCATGGTTAACATGCTGTTTTTTCGCTATTTTCGGTTCGTATATAGATAGATCTTCAAAGTAAAGGTAGCCGTACGAGACATGAAATACTGGAAATAATAACAAAATGTAGCTGTATTTATGCGATTTTATATAGAAAACAGTAGAGCCCACATTTATAGGACTCAACCCTATTGTCGTCACCGGTCATGCATAATTGTTAATTTAGTAATCATCCAACGCTATTGAAGATAAGACTTTAATTTGCAGCGGTATATTTTTCACACAGGAATTATTAATGTCACCGGGGCTGAAATATTTAGAAAATAGATTTTCATTGGATGACGAAGGAAAAAAAATTGAGTGAAGGGTTACATTACTAGAACGTTAGTGTAGACCGTAGACGTAGTATTTCTCGAATACATACTACATGTATATTCGAATGCAGAAATGTTTAACCACGAGTTAAAATTAAGGAAACCTTACACGTGTAGTCTGATATTATAATTAAATATGCTAATTATTTTTAATGGGAAAAGTTTGCTACAATTAATTAAAACGAAGTACAGGTCAAATTAAATTTTGATTGACATTTGAATATAAGTGTACATTAAATGACTGATAAAATAAAAGAATACAAATGGATAGAAAATGATGTATAAGTGTAGCCTGAAAGAATATTTAAATCTATTTAAAAGCTGAGAAAAAAAATCAAGGCAAGACTGGAATATTTTATTTTAAGCGTCAACTAAAGAAATGCGTGGCTTAATGTGCACACTGAAGGAATGATTAAAAGTAATATTCGGGCTTTATAAACATCAAATTTATTTGAATTTTCATAAATGTTCAGCTTGTTATCAGTCTCTATTTCTATAACATCGCTGTCAGTTAAATATTTTATCTTATCAACGTCAAAAAATATAATTATGTAATGAGTTTAAGATGATTAAACGGCAGTCAATTGTAATCCAAAAGCAGTAAATAATATTGACTGCTGCTAACGAATGTAGGTAACAACTAAAAGTAGTTATAGACTACTGGCACTCAAATTTACACAGTTACAAATTTGCAGTTAAAGTAGTGCCTGCCAAAGCTGCAATTTTTTTTTTTCGCCAAAATCTTAAAATGCTTAAAGAGGCACTCTCTAAAATTAGTTTCAATTTAAAAAACTTCAAAACATAAATGTTAGCAAATTGCAATCATATCACTTAACATGAGAGTTTAAGCTATACATTCCAGTCCTTATCGATAAATCCGCGTTTTAAAATAGTTATGCAGTACCATAAAACATTCAAAAATCTAAGTAAAGATGTTAATGTGCCATTAAATCCGGTGGGTGTTTACTGTATACAGATTTGACTTTACTACTCCAATTGTGTACCACCTTCGTGGTATCTATCGAATATCAAGTTACCGCTAGATTTATGTCTAAAGAGTGCGGTAAGTGTCTATCATTTTGATTTCGGCGATTCAGTTGGTAATCTATAAGCCGTGCAAAAATTCTCAACCGCTAAAATTGCCGAAACGATGACACTAATACGATCAAGTTAAAACAGCACCGGAAAATAAGCAAAAATATCATCGGGGTTGATTCTGAAATTTAAATCTGCGTCAATGCGTAAATGGTGATCGTAAAGTTTGGACAATAAAGCAAATCATCTTAATTTCTTGTGGTCTTGTGGTAAGGACTCTCGTTTGTCTACAAGTTTACAATATTTAGAAGATGGCTTTGTTGCCATTGTTGTTGATTCTGGTGAACATCTGCTGGTCACGTGGTCTGTACTTTGAAGATGGGTATGATCATCATTATACATACTCCTCGGAATCGGACATCCTTGGACTGCATAATGTTACCACAATCATAAAGGTATGTCTTTGTTTAAATGTGTTTTTTTTTTCATTTATACAATATAAATGTGCTTACATAGCAAATTGCAATCGATGTACACTCGTCAACGGCATGGTCGCCAGATTGCAGGACATTGTTCCCCAAATGACTGAAGTTAAGACTAAAGAAGTTTGGTTTGTCGAATGCATTGCCACCAGACGGCGTGGCTTGTTTCTCTTACTCCAGTATAAAAAAGGTTCTTTTTAAAAGATCTGTTCACACAATGTCGGTAGGAGTTTGAAACAATGTCTATGAATGTTCATATTGTGACTCCCTTTTCAAATGTGTTCAAGAAATGTCGACTAGTCAGAAAACATGGCCTCTATGGAACGTTTTATGATCAAAAATGGGGTCAGTTACATTAAAATGTAATTAATTAAATTATATTTACATTGAGAAATTATTCCACTAAATTACATTGACTATTACACAGGATTTTATATGTAATTAATTAAATTACAATTACATCACACATGAAATTTATTAAGTTACAAATTACTTTCAGTTTACATGAACTTACAGCATTTTATTTTGAACAGATCTCACACATTTGGCTTTAAAGCATAAGAAAGAATTTTGTGTTTGCCCCCAAAGCTACACGAAGTCTTGCCTGTAAGACACTCGTTAGGCCCGAGTTAGACTATGCTTCCCCGGTTTATAGCCCGAACTGCAAAGCCGACATGAACAGGTTATAAAGGGTGCGGAGGACTGTGACTATGTAGTGTTGTTAGCAACCGAGTAACAAGAGTCATGTTTTGGAAATGTTATAGGACCTTCCTTGGGCAACCCTGTAACATTGCAGGATATTCAATAGTCTAGTTTTATTACAAGATCCACCATAATGTTGTCTATATTGATAAAAAAAGTACCTGTCCCCTGTCCTTGCCCCTAGAGCTACAAGGTCGTCATCTTCCAACCTTTACTAGTATTAGAGACATTATCTTGCTATTATGATGTCATTAAATGTTCCTTATTTCCAAGGACCTTACCCATATGAAGTACACTGTCTAACAGTCCAGTGCCCTTTGAAACAGTCTCAGATTTTAAACCTGAATATTAAGACTAAAACTAAGTATGCTTCACAAATTGCAAAGACTTTTATTTAAATGTTATGTACATTGTACCCTTGACCTATGCAAGTTGCCTTAACCACCAAATGTCATGATGTTGAGTTATGAAAGTGCGCAGTACAGATAGATATACAGACGGACGGACGGACGCACGGACAGCTAGACAGACAGACAGACATTATTTAATCTTTTTATTTACTTATTTATTTCTCTTTCTGTCTGACTTCAGTTATAAGCAAATGAAACTAGACAGAAGTCACAGCTGTGCATTTCAAATGTTGCGTTTTCACCAGGGCGCATCATTTAGATACTATTACCATTATACATGTATATATATATATACAGATCTAATATTGATGACCGTTTAATAATTTTGAAATTGAAATACTTTGATTGCTCGTAAAAGCTTTAAACCATGCTCATCTTAAATATATTATGCAACTTTGATATGTAGATTTTGTAAGTTTCAGCATGCTTACCAAAATAACGTCAAAAATGGAAATATAAAACCAAATAATATTTTGTAAACGACTATCTTATCAAACGTAGACATGAATTTCGATTTTCAAATTTCAATTCAGTGTAACATCTCTTAAATTTGTTCCTACAAAGTTATTTTATGTATCAGATATCTTATTCTGTCGCACGATTCATATTTCATAATCGCTTTTCTTTTCCTTTAAATCTAGTTTGCATCACAATATTTTGATTTCTTTGTATGTGTGACCGCGTTACTGCCCTTGCTAGTTTTTCAGCTCTACGAAATACAAAATTTTCCTTATTGCTCAAATAGACGTCCAGCAGCAGGATCACTTTAGTTGACGCATCAATCATAAACAAATATGTCACTATCCTTTATTATATCGTATACGAGTGCACATTTCAGCTTACCGTATCCGGTTAATTGAATAACGAAATACAAAACTTGATATTCTATTATATAACAAGCCACAACGACATAATAATAAATAATGAAATGTAGCGAGAGTTGATTTATATCAATGGTGTATTACTGATGACATCAAAAGAGAAACTTGAGAGTTTTGTTTCTTTTGAATAATTTATTCTGCTAAAGAAAATTGTCATCGGAAGGAAAAACTAATTTATTACGTGTAACCGAGAAGCCCAGGTTTTCGTTCGACGTGATATATTTGCAAAGCAAGTGTACTGACACCTTTAAGGTGGTCTACACATGTTGGTTTTAGGTCTAAGGCATCCGAAGAACAAACACAGTTACAATTTTAATTTCAGCATCCTATTATTCTCTGCATTTAGGAGCAAAATAAGTTTCTTAAATCACATAGCGATGGTAACGCATTAGGATTGGAGGGTCTCGGATTCGATCCCCATCAGTATCACAGTGGTTTTGTCCTGTGACAAAACACATATATTTCCACATTCCCCACTCCCTCCCCCCTTCCCCCTCTCCCCCTCCCCCATTTCCCCCTTTTCCCCCTCCCCCCTTCCCCCATCTCTCTCTCTCTCTCTCTCTCTCTCTCTCTCTCTCTCTCTCTCTCTAAAATGAAAGGCCTTGAATAATTGATTATTAATACAATATAAACTTTTCGTTTTAGTTTCGTATTAGATCTGTGAACAAGACAGCGGGAGGGGAGACCCTAAACCAGTTGATGGTCGATAGCTTTGTGCAGCACTCGGAAAAGGGTTATGGTGAGAAATTGACACAGCGTTTTTCTTTTAAGCGCATTTAAAATGCTCAGTGGTGAGCTGATGTGAGGACCGAATGTCCGTCGTCCGTCATTCGTTGTCAACAATTGTAAACTACATCTTCTCCTTAACCACTTGACAAAATTTAACTAGACTTCATAGGAATGATCATTTGATGTTCTTCTTCTTCTAAGCACTGGGTATAGACAGTGACATTCGGACCATGTGTACAATTTGGCATGTAGATTCCATTTCAACATTGGCTGACCTGAACTTTCTTAAATACTTTCCTGTCTTTGAAGCAATAAATTTTAACCAAATGTACAGTTATATTTTTTATTGCAGATTTCAACTTTGACATTGGTTGACCTTGACCTTTGGCCTTGTTTTTCAATCTACAAACTTAAGATGAAATTTGCACTTATGTTGCAGTTTTGCAAATAAATTTCCAAATTCCAAAGACTGACCTTTAATATGACCTTTTGACTTACATTGTACTTTATTGTTTAAAGTGCAATGATACTCAGGTGAGCGATAAAGGGCTGTCAGAGCCCTGTTGTTTTAAAGTGCAATTATACTCAAGGGTCAAAGTTGGCCCCACCCTTTTTGAATAGTATAATAGCCAATGGTACCCATGTGAGTGATATAGGGTCATCGTGGCCCTCTTGTTTTATGTATTTATCCGATATTATATCATTATGTACATATTAAACACTTAGCTTTCATTTGTGTATATAATTATGGTGATTATCTATGTGAGTTCATCGTAACATACAATATTTTTGTTTGATCAAAAACCATGTCCAGATAATGCAAATTTTATGCATTTCAAAAGCATACATTAACCTTATTGTGCTTTGAAAACTGCAGACAGGAAGTTTTCTGATATGTCTGAGGTGACAGAAAGAAAAGAAAAGGGCACTGAGCGGCTTATATTCACCTTTATTTTTTTACTTAAAAACAATTACGCAAATAAACATTTTTCATCTCCTTGTGTAAATAGCTACATTTTGTATACAAGAACATACATGTAACATAGATTGTCTATATTTTTCAGTTGTAGACAATCCAGTGCATTGGAATTTTAGTCACAAGTAAACACTTTTATTATTTTTCCTTTTGTTTAACTTAGATACGAAAACATATATATCATGCCCACCAAAGTTACCTTAACTGTCAAGAGAGCAAATATCAAAAGCAATTATCTCCTTTATGCAAATTCACTATTATCATGTTATTTAATCCCCATTATTGTCAATGAAAAATACAACAACAATATCTTTGGAAAATAGAAGCTTAAGGAGACTGTTATTTCAGATTTTCGCTGTTGACCGTTTGGATAAGGGAGTATAAAGTATTGTCTTTGAAAATTTAAGCGGAATAGATAAAGTCAAATAAGTGATTACAAGCGTCAATCGGTTTGTTGAAAATCTGCAAAACTATTTCCGTTATGGATATAACTTTACTGTAAAGTACCATCACCATGGCTGCTAGACATTAGACTCCGGAAACATCCAATAACACATCATTTAATGTTACATTGCTTACGTTGCAGATTCTTTTTCACTGTTGGACGCAATGGTCTGGTAACGTTTGTCCACTTCCAACCTGAAGAGAAAAATGAAGTATTGACTATGAAAAAGGTCATAGCAAGCACGCTATCTGTTAAAATACAGGTATAAACATCGTCACTATAATAATTATATCAATGACTCTCTTCTTACAAGCGCACTAAACCCGCCTTATACAGTGTTGCATGCATCGTGAACTGTACCATAAAGCATAGTAATACGCGTTAAAAAAAGTTTTGATCCCTTAAACGTATCAGTAACAAAATGAAATATATTACATAAAACCAATACAGATACCTTGAAATTTACCCTTCCTCCAAAAATGTTCTAATACTTCTTCTTCTTTTCTTAAAGTCAATTAACAAATAAAAAGTATTATTATCGCATACAGCTTTCGACACAAAGGTATATGAATATGAATACTCTGACATGTTGGTGTATTTACTATGAAATAGATACATTGTATGCAAATACTCGAACATGGTAAAAATGGTGATAGAGAAATATTTTTATAATGAACATTACCATTTATTCCAGGTTGAAGATGGTAGTAACTGGAGATTTACTTCGTATGAAGAAGATCACACAGGTATGTAGTGTGGTAATTTAAATTGCGAGCTGTTATAGTTATATGGACTGTTTATACATGTAAACAGGCAAATGTGCAACAAATGTTTCACATATGTTCAGATAAACAAATGTTAAACATATGCTTAACATGTGTTATTCATGTGTTATGGCTAACATGTGTTTCATAACATAATGTTTGACATATGTTAACTATCATATGTTTGTACTTAAAATATGTTGCACATTTTCCTGTACATCTGGTTTGGAAAGCATTATGTGTACACATTTCCACAGAATGTAAGACGTAAACGATTGAATTCTGCTTGTTGTTTTTGCCGTTGTCGTGAATGCCAGCATTACTGAAAATACAATATGACTAACTTCACAGTATTTAATTATATCGCAGTTTTACTGGTATTTAACACAATGCCAGGAGCTCATTTTTCTTTAGCATGTATAATTGTTTTAGGACACCTGGAACATGAATACGAGGCAACTAGGCATGTTTATGGGATAACATTCATGCGTACGCATCAAAGTTCTAGAAATGTCCACAGACTGCATAATAAGGTTTGTAAAAAATCGAAAGGCGATGTTGAAAGGCATAAAAAAACTTAATGATGTGGTTTGAGCTAAACACTGAATATCGGTTATTATTAGTAAAAACACATTTATGAACACAAAATCTTATTAAAGACAAACGTATCGGTATATGCCTTTTTGTAACCTTTAAAGATATCTGCAGTTAAAGATTTAATGTCGGCGGAACTGTTTGTTTCGTTTACTCCTGTTTCACTTGTCCTTGACGAGTCTGTTTGACATGCCATACTAGAATATGGAAGTGATAAGTACCATGCTTAATTGCGCATGTTCTTTGTTTCGAGTCACTAGGTCAAGGTCACATGCTCTCAGATGATAAAATCCTGTGCGCTCTTAATCTCCAAAATTGTCAGAATTTAATGATACTTCACAGAAGTGATATGTACCATGCTTATTCATAATTAGATGATAATTAAAGCATCGAATGTTTCATACATTTTAAAAACTGTGTCAGTGCGGTGTAACGAGAGGGGAGGGGGATGCGGGGGTATTCATCGGTGACAGCTGTAGTTCTTATTATTTTTTTATTAATATATGATATTTTAGTGCTGTTCTTAAGGAAACGTTTTACAAAAACTATAAATTTACTCACCAAACTTTAATCAAACATTGATATTGTTTCCATTGTAATTAGAAAATGCGTAAACCTATATATTTTTGGAAAGGTTTTATTCAATCTCTACACAAATCAAACAAATCCAATAATGTTTCTCATGATTACATGGTATATGGTACAGGGGGCCACCCTTAGCTGCAAACCTTGTTAAAATTTATGATAGGTGTGACGCTTTATCATACATGTATTTAATGTCCTACATGAGCACAATCAGTGACTATCTATTAGTTTAGTGTTTGACAAGGCGTTTACATACTTTATACATGCAATACAGTGAAATGAAAAAGGGACACACTTTAAGACTTTGAAAAACTTATTGTAATAACAGAACACTTGAGGGAGAAACTTGTGATCTGTACTTTTTAAACCATTTAGAATGTTCACAAAAATAGAGCAGTGAATTTACAAACGATTACAATACAAAAATGTGAAAAAATACCTAGAAACGTTCTTGTTTCTTTTGTCTAGCATCCACAATTTTTAAAATTGTTTCAAATTGATGTTTCTGGGATTTTTACAGCTAACTTTTCTCAGGCTGTCTGTAAAGTAAAATGACATTGCAAAGTTAATGATAACTGTCTTCCTAGGTTGGAGTTTTAAGAATATATCTTCTGCTATGAGATATCTTTCATTTCTTGCATATTGGATCGGCATTTCCAGTGATTTTGCCCATGCTGGAAAAACCGGTCTGGCACCCCTCCTGACGACTCTCGTGAATTACTTGTGACGTAACGTTATAACATTGTGACGTCACTTTCCCAAACACAACGTCTGAATATCGTTTGTTTTATATGATAATGCATCATTTTGATAAGTTTGAATATACAAATCTTCTTTAAAGTGCAAGACGGTTTGCAAGAAAAAAATTCATACAAAACAGTTACCCTCAGTGACGGATATTGCGTTCTGAACCTAGTGCCCATGACAGAAACTATTATTGTTCCACTATGTGTCTTTGCTAATATTAAACAGTCACTGAGATCAATTTGTAAGTTATGCACTGATTTACCAGCATTGCTTCTTCGTTAGTCGATTTTGCTATCCGACCTTTATGGTATTTCAAACATTGTTAAAACGAACTGACCCCAAAATTGATGGAATGAAAACAAAACTCCTGCGTTCGACCAATCGCCAAAAGTATGTTCCATTTTGGACGCGTATGAAAGTCGGATTTAATACAGAATGCAAAAGTGGCCACAACGAATAATACGTATTTAAAGCATATACAGTTTCAAGATATAAACTACATGTATCCTATTCTCTTTCAAACATTTTAACCATGACAAGTCAAGTTTTATTGTAGTACAATGGTTTACCATGCTTTTAAAAAATGGCTTGTTATATCATATTCGATGATCAAGTTTTAATTATGTTTGCATACAGACTGCCTCGGATTGCAATAAAAAATCTCTTAAATTTCGAATGCTTTGTGCTCAAATAAGAATGTTTAGATAATGATGCTATTCTGGTCACAAATGGTGCAGCTATCAAATAATAAAATTCAAAATATTTAATAAAGAATAGTTATCAAATTAAATATGATGCAGATGTTTATACCACAAAATCCACATCCTTTTGTATATATTGTTACATGAACGTGCATAATTAGATCCGTGTTTGATACATAAATTAAAATATAATGAATCAGTTTTCAAATTTCAAAGTGGAAATAATAGCTTTTAACCCAATACACCAAACTCTTCCTGCTACCAGTACGAAATAATAACTTTCCAAATATTACTTTTCCTATTTTGACTGGGAGAGTCAATTAAAAAAAAACAACTGCATTCAGGAGTTGTTTCCCTTCCACTGCCAAAATTTATACCAACAACAACAAAAACACAAGGGAGATCATTGTGAAGAAAAGAACTATTATTTTATTAGTCCACTTTTTTATTATTTCTAAAGCACCAACTTCAAATACTAATGCGGCATTATCATTAGTTTAACACATTTAAATGCACAGCAACCGAAAATGGCTTTTATAAAACTGTCACCAAAAATACATTATGTGCAGTATGATGCGCATCATGTCACTTTAAATATACTCTGGCATTATTTAATGGTTCATAATATATTTTCATTTATTATGACGTGAAAATAAGATTGAAAACTGATGTACAATGGTCATTATTTGGTTCTATCTTAATACATTTTAGAAAATACATCTTGACTTGAATGGGACGCCGCTGCATGTTGATTCTATAGATAACATAACTTTGAGACATTCCCCGTCCAAAGGTTCCAGGTACTTGCATTCATTATTATATACGACATATGATAAAATTAATTCTCCAGTGTAAGTTTACTGTAACATGAAGCTATATTTAATTATGGTTCTCGTGTAGATAACACTACCCTTAATCCGAATCTAATATATTATACTGACTTAATACTATTTGAAAATGTCACCCATAAATCATTCTCGCTTTCTGGTCTGATGCAACCTGTTTTACTCTTACATTAACTATTTATCAACGACACCGGATAAAGCGAATTTCTGAAAAAACGCATTGTCTTGGTCGAATTTTTTTCTTTTTTATATAAAAATACTATATGGATATAACATAATTCGCATAATAGGAACACATTTAAACGGTCCCAAGGAGTTCGCTACATAAGAAGTTTTCTGTATTTTCTAAAAACTTAATTTTTGAACGTTTGCATTGTTATAATGTTCGATTAAGTACAATCTTTGATTTGTTTCTATCTAATACCTTGCCGTTGTTCAAATTAGTGTAATTATTTCATATTTACGTTACACTTTTCAGTATCACTTTATTATGAAAATGTTTAATGTAATACAGTCGCACCTCACAATTACAAGAGTATCAATATAACTTTATACGTTGCAGGAAAACAATGGATGGCTTTCTAGATATACAAGAAAACCAGTCTGGGGGTAATGTCCATACCTTTTACTGCTGCTCTTTCCTGTTTTTCCAGCTGATTTATTCTATTGGCAAATAACTACTGTTTATTTTGATCTCAGAAAACATAGTATCATTATCAGAAATAACGTTGAACTTTAAAATCTTATTTTTATCTAAGATATTTTTCATACAGAGAGGTAATTCACAAAGACTCCAAAACGTAGCATAACTTTACTATTAAAGCTGAGAATTTACTAAAAACTCATCATGTTTATGTTCACCTTACAGTGAAAACTGTCTTATACAGTACCGTTTAGAACCGCTTGCCGTGTAAGGCAGTCTTTTGCCTAAAGCAGTGCTGGATAAGACAGATTTTACTATAGTATGTACAATAATTTGGAAACTCTTAAATTAATACAGTATTTATGAAACAGACGGTTATAATGTTGTGTAGTTTTACGAAAGGTAAGTCATGCAAACAAGCATGAATTGCTGACTTGGTGTTTGAAAATATAAATCCTTTCCTATGCTTAATATTCAATCTCTCTTGTTTTATTTACAGAATTTCCAAAAATTGGATCCATATCTCAAAGTAAAGTGAAAATGACATCTAAAAGGTTCTTATTTTTCTTTACTTACTTTTGAGATTATCATCATATTTTTGTCAGAATTCCAAAAAATGGGATTGTTAATTAAAAATCTGCTTGATTTGTTAATTTTGCGATTATCATCATATTTTGACAAAATTCCAAAAAGTAGGATTGTAAATTAAAAATCTGCTTGATTTGTTACATTTGATAAATCACAACGTATTTATCTTGTTTGTTGTTGAAGAGACGTTATAATTTAATGACTAAGAAGATACTACATTTAGTATCGAAGTTGTTGGCCGTATTTTAAATGTTCTGTAAGGTATGATTGTATCTAAAAAAACAAAAAGAAATTTCCTTAATGAGTACCTATTTGTATATTGATAGATATCATAACGAAAGGACCAGCCATAGTCTTAAGGGTATGAGAGGAGACACACTAACTGTAAGAGAGGTATGTGTATTCAGCATACAAGAACACAAAATGCCTTTAATGTCTTTAAGAGTAACGTATATGGAGTAGCTACACTTACTAACATTATGATAATAGACTTCAAATTAGATATCATCGGTTCTAAAAACAAAAGCAAACAAAAATATCTATATAATACCGCTTTGTGCAATAGGATGGTAATGTACTTTTAAAAATGAACTATTCCAAGTAAAGAGGCGTGTAAATATTACTTGTAATGATCTTTACCAGACATACTTCTTGTAGGCGGTCACATTAGCGCAGTCGGCTAGAATGAGAAAAACACAGACAATAATATATGGTGTATGTGCTGGTTCGAATCCTCGGCAGACTTTTTTTAACAGAATTATGGTGCAATTTGAAAATGCACACAATAGTATCTAAACTTTTTGTAAGAAAAATGCCAAATTATGTGTAAAGGTATAGCCATATTCATAAACATGAACCTTGGACTGGAGCTGTTGCTGTGATACGTGCACGGCATTAAAGAAAATCACTACATCCGCCAGCCGCAGCACACAGGCGGAATTAGAGACAATCACTACATCCGCCTGCAGCAACACGCCCGCAGAATTATAGACAATCACTGCATCCACCTGCTGCAGCACGCCCGCAGAACTGCATCCACCTGCTGCAGCACGCCCGCGGAATAAAAGACAATCACTACATCCGCCTGCAGCAGCACGCCCGCGGAATAATAGTCATTCGCTACATCCGCCTGCAGCAACACGCCCGCAGAATTATAGACAATCACTGCATCCACCTACTGCAGCACGCCCGCGGAATAAAAGACAATCACTACATCCGCCTGCAGCAACACGCCCGCAGAATTATAGACAATCACTACATCCGCCTGCAGCAACACGCCCGCAGAATTATAGACAATCACTGCATCCACCTGCTGCAGCACGCCCGCGGAATAAAAGACAATCACTACATCCGCCTGCAGCAGCACGCCCGCGGAATTATAGTCAATCACTGCATCCACCTGCTGCAGCACGCCCGCGGCATTAAAGACAATCACTGGCATTGACTGCGGAAATAAAGGAAATCACTGCCTCCATATGCAGCAGCAGCACGCCACCGCGGAATTAAAGACAATCACTGCAACCGCCTCAAGCAGCACGCCCGAGTATACCTTTGAGTATATCGATATGAATATCTTTTTCTCACACAATCGGAACTCTGAAACCGAACTCCGACTGTCAGATTGGGTTTGTTTAGTAGTGCAGCATATCGTCAATTGAAACTGAATGCGGAGTGAATAATAAATGTAAAAAATTATAGAATCATCCTCATTTGTACATGATTGTAGATAAACTAAATCTAAGAAAAGAAGGTATCAAAGATAAATAAAAAATAAAGGATTCTGAAACATTTAGAAAAACTACATAAAAACATATTCTTAGGATTGGAACCTTCACCTGTCAGCATTTTTATCTGTTTAACATAATGCAATGTTTTTCGCATATGAAAAAATATATACCCTGTTCACGAAAGGATCCGAATACCAGATCAGTCTTGGTAAATTAACTGATCCGAAGTTTATTATTTGAAGGTCGAAGTATATCTATACATTATTTTAAAAACTCTAATAAAACGATTGATCTCATGCTAAAATATTTAAATGATACTTCTTCCAGAACGTAATATTAGAAAATCATACTAATTATTTGGCGTCAGTTTTAAATATGAATGTATTTTTTACAGAAACCGCCAGAGAAAGTATCTTTCGAAAAAGTTGAAGACAAAATTAAAAGTTACTTGTCATGCGTGCACTCAATCCAGAATAAATGTGAGTTATCTAAATTGTTGTTTTTCCGTCTCAAAAGGCATCCATATCAGAAATGAATGTGACAATAGCAGTTGGCAAAAGTATCCCCTCTCTATCTTTCCCTTTCTCTGTGTCTCTCTCCTTTATATAACTCATATAAATCGAGATTTTAGCGTTAATACTTTTTTTTCTTTTTCACACATACATATCGAAAGCTAAATGCACAATTCTCTCCTTTCATCAGTTCTCCTATCATTTTTGTTAACTACTATTTTCTTTCTTCATATGCATTTTAACTGTTCTGTCATGCATGCCTATAGCTTTGGTAAAATACAAACTACACTACTCTATCAAGTTTGCTTTGAACAAATAGTCATAGAAGAAGCTAGGAATTTGATACACATTTCAGATGATAGAAACAGAACAGAATGTGTCCACAACCTTCGAGAGCTGATATATTCTCTGAAGAAAGATGATTTCCTGAGCCTTGGTACAAGAGCTTTAACACGTCAGTGCGAAGAGTTTGATTTGTTGTGCAACGATGAGAGAAATCTATTTATAGATATTATAGCACGGGAAGGAAGTGCAGAAGCCCAGTTACTAGTCCTTGATATAATCATGCGTAATCAGAACGTTACTGAAGATGACTTGAGGAGATGTTTGTTCCATTCTATTGCTTTACCGTCACCAGAACTTGTAAGTTTCTATTTTTAGATTTTACCAAAACTTGCAAGTTTCTATTGATAACCGTCACAAGAATCAGAAAGTTTCTATTGTTTCTCGTCGTGAGAACTTGTGAGAGTATATTGTTACAGTCACCAGAATTCGTGACTATCTCTTGTTTACATCACAATAAGTTGTAAATTTACTGTTTATTGTCAAACGAAGTTTAAATATTTAATTGACTACAGGTAAATAGAACTTGTGTATTTTTGTAACGTTGCATTTGACACATTCGTTGCATTAATTAAATTAGGATCAATCTATGATTATATATTAAATTCATTAAAAGTATTAATAATATATTACGCGGCTTTGTTCTCTCCAATTAAATGATGTTCAACAAAATTATCATTTGTTGACAGGAACTAGTTCAGCACATTGAGCATCTTTGCTTTGATGAAGATGCTAGACAAGGAGGTAAGAACGAAATAATTCAAAGCAATATGTTTAATTAGAGAAAACGGTCAAACTTCATTTCTGTTATAGGAAGCATATTTGTTGGGCATTATCCCCCTTTTCTATTAATATTTTCGTCTCTAAATTGTATTACTTTTCTTATACTAGCGAGGATTAGCTAACGTAGAAATGCACATTTATTGCAGTTATTTCAAAAGTCTGTCATTACGCATTTTCTAGACTATTTCTGGAGTGTAGTAACTTGTTTGTTTTTTCATGAAATTTTGTTTCTTATTTGTTTTATTTACTAAGAGACACCCGTTTTAACGAAAACACGAAAGAGGGCGTGTCTGTCACTTGGAGCAATGGCTAAATCACTACATGACAAGAACTTGACAGAGTCGGAGAGAATTGTGGAGAAGATAGAGAAGTGGTTGGACCATCATAATGAAAGTATGGAGCTGTTTGAGGGATTATAAGTTTCTTCTATAAACAATGTTGTTTACATGGGTTCGATACTAAGTAGATTTTCTAGATTTTAATGTTTACATCAATGAGCAAAACAATTTTCGAATAAAGAATATACATCAAAAGTTGTTCGCAAAACTGTCGTAAGTCCTTCTTCATTACATTCCTGTAGTCAAACATGTACCACTGTGGCAAGACAATTATGAAATACTTCATTGTTACAATTAATTGTATTATACATTTTCTTCATTTTCTATCTCTGTAGTAAGTTAACACAACTTTATATCAGTTCGATTGTATATTTTAACCCATCAATTTATGAATAAATCATTCATTAAATCAAACAGCAAATAAAACCATACTAGACCTAAGCAGAAAATTAGATTTCTGAAATGAAAAAAATCATGAAACTGATACTGTAACACCATAATAAAAACTACGTTCGCGATATTTTCGTAAATCTAGGTACTTCTTCACATAATACGTTCTTAAACTTCACATACTTTCATATGTTGATCATTAATTCTTTTTAATACCACAGCGAAGTCAATGAAAATTGTGAAGCCTCGAGAAAGACGTTCAATTATACAGCATGATTTACCAGCCAGGAAACACATCGAGACAAAAATGGTACTTATTCAGAGTCTTGGGAACGCAGGAAAACAGAGGTCACTAAATCATATAAAATCTTATATGGAACCTAATGTTGGTGTGACAGCTTGGCGTAGAGCAGCATTACACAGTCTAAGACATTTCTCATGCAACGAGGTCAGTATGTTGATATAGTAAAATAAGATTTAGTTTATTTTCTTTATGTATTCTGTAAATATTGTCAAATTCTGGCATTCAAGCTTTCTGTCTAGTAACTAGTTCTTTATTTTCTTCACATGATAACTGCACTTAAACAAACCTACTAGTATAAGGTTAATGTAATCTTTATAAGTATAATAAAATGTAAAAAAGATTATCCTTAGGCTGCATACAGCCTATGGTAAGTCCTAAGTTTGATTTTACAGAGTGTACATGCACTTCTAACAAGTGCAGTGCATGACGACGACGATATGGTGAGAACAACAGCCTTAAACGTCCTCAAGAAACACCCTGAAAGTAAACATTTTACAGTGGAACAAGAGAATATAGTTTTAAGGTAAAACACATACATGTATATACGTGTACGTCGCTTTATAAACAGTGAAATCAATTATATGAGCATATGTGTTCTACAGAAGCATATGATTTAAATCATTTATTTAAAAAGATCAAATTATGCATGTTAGTTTCTTTGGCTTAGTGAAATCATATTTCAGCAAGAACTACAGTTACCCCATTGTTTCTCGTGTGCGCCGAGGCATACTTCAGCTCCTGGAACAAGGTATACATGTGGTGATCGAACCACCAGGAATTGAATGGGAAAAAACCATTGGTACTGATGCTATCGGAGCCGGCTTTGGTCTCACTATACGTAATATTCTGGACTTGAAGCTAGGTACCAAAATTAGATTTCATACAATTACATAAGTCACTACCTACACTACTTATTTTTCCTTTCTCTTTAGCTGTGTATGCTATGTTTCTATAAAAAGAAGTGTCAAACTCTTTCGGATATTAAGCAATTAATTTTCTTACTTTTGAAACGAATAAATGAGTGTAAATTATTTTTACAGACATTCTGGGGTTGTTTTTGAAATAATGATTCCGTTTGTATATCTCACTAGTGTTTTTCAGCACCAGAAAACATTCTTACAATTGGTAATATTTATGAAACTGTCAATAAGTCCTCGATAACCGCTGTATTTTTCAGCACTTCTCAGCGGTCATTTTATAGTAGATGTATATGACGGGGCTTATGCTGAGGCACACGTTGGTTTAATCAACTTTCAACTGGATATTGTAAAAGCGTATGTCTGTTTTAAAGGACATATTGCATATGACATTAATATTTTAAAGGTAATATACAAAACGGTAATAGCTATATGAGTACCTGCCATTCTTAAGATACAATATAACAGCGAGTGTGTACACAGTGCTCTAGGTTGATAAAAACATAGGTGAAAACATAGTTTTCTCAGACTCGTAAATTTTCATTTCAAAGCATCTTAAATTTGTGAAACAGTTTTGAATTGTTTTAAATCAAGGTTATTTCAATTTTCTATCACACATATGATGAAACATTCACACATGCTAAAGAGAATGTCCATTTAGATACTCTTTAGTAAATGTTATTTAGAAAACATAATGGAGACACTTGCTTTTTTATAGGATTTTGGAATCGACAGTCTATCGGATTTGGTTCACATTTACGACAAAATAATTGCAAAAATTGTGACACCAATTACAGATGCTGTCAAAGCCTTCCGAAGCATTATTATGCATTTCAAAGGTAAAATTGATTTTACGTTTTAATGTTAAATGAAAAAGCTTAAAAGTTATCATACCAGTAACTGTTGTCTTTGCAAAATAGTGTAAACTATACTCAGTCAACAGTGCTATCATGGTGTACCGTGCCTGCTATTCCGTCTGAAAAGTTGGACTGGTCACCCTTGGAACAGAAGACGTACTCATAACGGCTGTGGTATGGTATTGGAGGTGGAAATTAATGCGACTGTACTTTAAGATTAGCTACATTGAACATTATTTTTAGTGTATTCCAATTATGTTAGCTCAGTTATAACTAAAGGCTAAAAAAAGCTCTCTACGCAAAGCTTTTGGAAAGGTTGTGTCTTGACCTAAATGGTTCTCTTTCCTTATGTATTACGTAAACCCTCAATGTGTTTTTAATTTTCACTGTAATATTTTGATGCAGTTAAATTACGAGAAATGTATCTACTTAATGTGTGTATTGCAATAAGTCATAGACAGTTTTACCAGGAACATGTGTATCTTTGTCTATGTGTCATGTGTACGTGTCACTGTTTGTCTGCAGTGTTCGTATGTCACGATCTACTGAATATAAGATGTACCCATCTATTGCAGGCAGAGGCCTTACTGATATCGTAAGCAAAATGATTAAGACGGTAAAGAGTCTACCGACCATTTTGAGTGACGTCGCCCAAAGACTAAAGAAATTTGTTGAAAAGATATACCGTATTGCGGGCTCCACAATTCTAGAGGAGATCAAGATTATCATCCAAACTGTTAGCAATTTTGTAGATGTAGTCAAACAGGATGTTTTGAAGTTTTACAATGTAAGTGCTGCTAGTTGTAGACAGTTAAAATACATTTAAAGGTGAAACATGGTTACTTTATATAATTATGTGTACCCCCGCAGGTGGGCGTATTAGAATCGCACCGTCCGTCCGTCCATGTGTCTGTCCATGTGGGTGTCTTATGTTTCGTATCAGGGCTGTGACTTTGTCATACGTGAAAGGATTTTTAAATATAACTTGGCACAACTGTTGACCACATGATGACAGCATGTCGCGTATAAGACGATCCTACCTCGTTCGAAGCTAAAGGTCAAACATAGAGTTAAACTGTCATTGAATCCTGTTTACATGGTAACTATGCCATGATGTAACATATGAATTCAACAAAAACAATCAAATAATGATTTAAACATTTTATCTAAACGTAAACAATAAACACTTGCATGACCAGACTCCATATACTTTTCAGTAAAATTGTGTAACTGGTTGTCTGATGTGTTCAAAATTATTTTCTGTCAAATATATGCAACGCGAATATGCTTCCATATACGACTTTAAGAAAACATATTAAGTATATACATTATTTAGTTTAACACTGAACATTTTTGTGACATAAAATTATGTAAGACTATAGTTGATATTTATACCCCACAAACAAAGTTTGAGGGTATATAGGAGTCAAATTGTAGATCGGTCTGCCGGTCGGTAAGTGACTGGTGGTTGGTCTGTTGGTTTGTTGGTCGGTCGGTCTGTATTTTGGTTTCGTGTCGGCTTCATATCGCCTTAACTCTTGGAAGAATTTTAATAAAAATTGGATCAAATATCAAGGTCATCAAGACGACGTTCAGAATCCATGTTGTAATGCTGTCATTCCACGGCCACTCTCACACCTGGGGATCATTGGTGTTTTGTTTCTGCTCTATATCTCCTGAAACCCTTGAAGGGGAGCGGTGATATAGAGGTTAAGGTATCGGCCGCTCATCCCGGAAGTTGCGGGTTCGAGCCCCACTGGGGTCACGACCGTACTTCCTCATTTGACACCAGCACTGTTTTTTCCAGGAAGCGGACTCGAGAGTGACTCGATAAGCTAAAGCTTTCTTCACAATCTAGCTAAAATAAATTAGTATTAACCAAACTCTTGAAGGATTTTCATAAAAATTGGGTCAAAGTTTCATTTCATCAAGGCGACGTGCATAAAGTTCCAGCCCAGTCAGCTAAGGTCATCCTTAGTAGTCATTGATTTTATTCATGTTTGCTCCATCTGTCCTTACTAGTAACCGATTAAATGATTTTCACTTGAGTCAAATATTCATCCCATGTATGTTCCAATCATGTCGGCTCAAGATAAAGGTCACACTTAGGTTTTTCGTGTCTAACTTACATCTCTTTGATCTCTTGAAAGGCTGTGTTGATACTTGGGTCAACTATTAATCTTATCAAAATAAACCTCAGTCAGTTTCACATTAGGGGTCATCAGGGGTTTTTTTTGTATCCAATCCATATCTCCTAAACCCCTTAAAATCCTTTAATGAAACTTGAGTAAAATGTTCATGTCATCAACATTGTAATCCCACTATAGCAAAGTGAAGGTCACACGTAGAAGTCATTATAACTTTCTTGTCTGCGCCATATCTACTGAACCGCCTGAAGGAATTTCATGAAACTAGAGACAAATGTGCAGAACCCTCAGGGTCAAGGTCACTTTTAGATTCAAAGGTCAGTCAACCATATTGGCAAAACCACTTGAACAATTTTCTTTAACTTTGGGCTAACATGTTTTTTTTTCTAATCGAGGCACTCAAGGTCAATGTCAATGTTCAATGTTTAGGGAAAACAACTCATGAGACTATACTTCTTTAACCCCTTGAATGATTTACGTAAAATTTACGTAAAATTTTCAAATTATTGATACGACGTTTATATTATATGTTCCAACTGGATCAAAGGGCATGAGACTATTACTCCTTGACTCTTTGAAGGATTTTCATGAATATTGTGACATATATTTTGTGTATTGTGAATGTTTCAGCTATCTTGGTTCTATGTCAAGACCACTAATAGTTATCAAAGGTAATGTAAATTTGTAATTCCTGAACCGCATACTAGATTAGATATTGCAAACAATAAAGCTTAAAATATGTTCAAACTAGCTTGTATGAAATGTTAATAATATTATTTCTAGTTACAACATGTTAGTCAACTTTTACTTTTGCAGGACATTGTTGACGCTGTAACAATGGCTCTCCCATACATTTCCAAGAAAATTGTTGATGAATATAATCTGATAATAAAAGCTCTTGCTCAGCTGGTCAGCAATCCAATGCAGGCAATAACAGCGTTGTCAAGGGCAATTATCAAGTAAGACAATTTTACATGTACCTTCTTATGCCGTTGATTGAAATCCGTTTCTTTTTGTGTTGCATTGAAATCTAAATTATTTGCAATTGTTACACTTCGCCTCAAATAAAAATGTATCAGCAATTTTATCGCACTTTTATTACATGTGTTTTATGATGTTCCCATTATATATCTAATAATAACAGATAAGACTGCACAATTAACAAAACTAAGTAAATAAAAGTTCTGTACAGTAAGGGACTTCCACGTAGTCCTGCGTTTTCCTGAACACATTTTTGAAAGCAGTTTGATATTTCAAATCAAATTAACTACACCACACTATTACAGTATGAAAACGGCGATAACAATGGAGGTGGATGTTAAAAACAAAGTGATTGACGCCTGCATGTTTTTGAAAGGTAAAGAAGCTAAACGATTTTCAAATAGACTTTAGACAAATAAGACCTGAAAGTACATGTAAAGTAATGTATATTGGTTCATGTGCTTTTGTGTTTGACTGTTTGTGTATGTGATTGATAATGACGATGCTTTCAAAACAAAATATCTTTTCTTATTTGATAATGCATTTGAGTTGTTTGAATAGTTGCTCATTAGCAATTGTAAAATCATAACAATGCTTTCAAAAATTACCATCTCATTATGACTCCCTCACCACACATACGTATTGTTTTCCACTGCCGTTTATCCATCAGTCTTCCTGTCCGTCCGCTTTATGTTATCCGTGCTTTCCCTCTCTTCTCTTCATAGCAGGACACATCAGTATGACTTGTAATTGTGCATATCATATTATGTAGTCATTAGGTCCACAGGGGTCTACAGAAAAGATTGTCCATTAATCATCTCCTTAAACCTTTGCTTGATTTTGATTACACTTTGCAAGAAGCATATTGTGCAATTCGTGGAAACTATTGCTTTATTTCCCTTTCGTATTCATACAATTCCCTGCTACTCTGATTCAGATTTTTGTTGTTTTAGTCTAGTTAATAATATTTTCCTTACCTTCATACATCATAGTATTTTAACACACACTAATGCTTGATACATTTTGTTTTCGGCTCGTTAGTTTTTTTATGTCAAGTGATAGTTCATCATATAGTATGCGGACTTAACATTCTTTGACGCTTTCCGTACGTTTAATAATACTTGTCTCATACTTTATGTTCTATGTTATAATTCTTAGGCCGGGCAGCTGAATGGTTGGACACGGCTAAAGAGATACCCGGTGTATTGAGACGACTGAATGAAGCTTTGAAGAGACTTGGCAAATCTATTACACGCCGTAAACGTCGGGATTTGGTATCAGATATGGATACTGCCCTCAGCGATGGTGTTCATGCAATGGTAACATTATTGAGTATTATATTATATTAGTAATGTTTTTATAAAATGTTGACTGTTTTACCAATACTTGATTACTAGTTCCCAAATGTTAGAACAGTTGCAAAGAGCTAATTGATTGAATTTTTATATTTATAGCGATTTTGCTTACAACTCTTTGTCTGATTTGAGCGTTGAATTTGAATGTGCTGAGAAAATTGATGTGAAATTATGTTCACTATATTGAAATCCAGTTTATTATTAAACAGATATTTCTTATATAGAACTGAAGCTGTCTTACAGTGTAATCAGTAAGCAGTCATACAACAAAGTAGCCATATATATAAGGCATGTGTCTGCTTAAAACTAAAGTTCAATTATTATTAAATCACGAACAACAGAAAGACTCTCTGCACGAACTTGAAAGTGAGTTAAGAGATGAATGGGACAACATATTGGAACCTTTGATGCCGCTGGTTGATATAGTGAAACCATTTATTGATGAATTTAAATCAGTTATGGATCTGATCAAAGATATAAAACTTGGATACCGGACAATAAAAGAAGTGTAAGTAAACGTTTCAGAAATGATATAAAACGTGGTTTTTAGTTGTCTTTATAAAAGAAACAAGGTAGAGAAGCAAAGAAATATCAACCGTAATTTTCTTTTGTATAATAGTTACATTATAAATGTATTTGTATTTCTAAATGATCCTTACATTTAAGTTATTCAGTACTTAGTACTAATGGAGGTATGATGTTATATATTTGTGCTTCTAGAGTGTTAAGTTTAACTTGCCAGACCGATGCAATTGTGTCAGTAAACAAAAGTGTATTCATACATATTGACACTAATTTAAAAGTGAATTCGTTATGGTCAAATCAGAGCACTCATCATATCAATTTCAGTATACAAACTAGCAAGTCACTTGTTCAGAAAGTATTTGGACCAAAATTCCACAGGAGGTTTCCAACAGGAAGACGAAGCGGAAAAGGAGAGTGTGAGAATGGAGTGTGGCCGACGACGACGCAAGATTCATACCAGACGACAGGCGTAGATCTAGTTCTCGGTGTAGGGCAGTCGGTACGTACCTTCAACCTTTGACAGTATCTTTCAGATACCAATCAATGGTTAAACGTGTGTATAACGTTAGTTTTTAATTAAACTGATTAACTGATGTTTAAAACGTAATTATATTGGATCGTATATTGGCTTCGGTTATAATTATAACTAATGTCTCACATAATAGTATTTTATTGCTGCATAAGATAGATGACTCAGTTTATTTCTTATGTTGTTAGAGCAGAGGACAGTGAAATTGTTGGTAGTCCTGCAAGAATATAGTAAAAAGGGTCATTAATTATGTTACAGATTGTGATGCCTGTGAACGGAATATTGCATGTAGAGTCAGACAACCGAGTGGTCGTGAAGCCAATAGACCAAGAATTTTCGGCACTGGAGATTGTTATTGAAAATATCACACCAGAAACAAAATTTAATGGAAAACAAGTGAATGCTGGTGAAAAAATTGGGCGAGCATCAAAAGCACCGATATGTGATCCAAACTTTATTCACTTGTCAGTAAGGCAGAAACGGAATCAGACAGTGTCTGATGCCGATTATGATTACATAGATCCCCAACCGTTTTTAGACAGACTGGTTCCTATCCCTAAATGGATACAAGAATGCAATGATCACGAATTCAGGTACAAAACTACATGTTTAGACATAATATGCAATGACCTTGAGTTCAGAAATACAACATTACAGGAGCTACATTTAAATAAAATGATCATTATCATTTGAAAGTATTTGCGATGATAAAAACCTTGCTAATTTGGTAATTTTATATATGTCAGAACCAAAACCATCGTACCCACTTCGTTTAAAATTTAAAGCATGTTCGCTATGTCAGGAACATGGAACTTTTAAGTGTATTGAAGATACAAATCTACATTTCCCTGAAATCACACAAATATGGAAAACTTATATAGTCAGGAACTTTTGTAATCATACAATAATTATGTATTAAGATACATCGGCCAGACATTTGAGTCCGGCGAGACAGATGAAGATGAAGAACCAGATGCTAAAGAAGAGAAAATAAACCGAGACACCCCAGACTTTGATGAGTTGGATAGTATGCTAGGTGAAGAAGACCCGACGTACCGTCCTGATGACCCTGCTTTATATGACCCTACATCATTTGGAGACAGCCTCAAAGAGAGCTTAAAGGAACAAGCCGCAAAGTTTGCTGATTTCTTCAAAACGGCTTTATTCGGCGACGAGGGGTAAGTCCATTTCGTACAGCAAACCCTAAAATAACAAATAATGCGGCAGTGATGTTTTAATGGTTAAATGGTAAATTGTTTTAATTATACATTCTCTTAGTCTCATAATTTACAGGCCGTAGAAGGAATTTATCAGATGCAAGTTGAATATCCAAAAGTGCAGCAAAAATTTGATTTAAACAATAAATTACTAATACATAGTGACAAAAACACTTCTCACAACTTTATCCATCAATCGTCAATATCTAGACGGTGAGGTTTTTCATAAACATTTTTTCTGCAAGAGAAATATGGTACCATACACTATAATTACATCAGCGAAAACATCGTAGTTAATAGTTAGTTCACTCCAAAGCAAACAAAAAGCCTCATAACAGGTTACATATACATATATATTTATAGCATGTCGGACACGGGGATTGCTTTAGCGTCCGCTCTGTTTCACATGATATAATTAGGGGCTACTTTGACGTTTGGTCGTACAATTTAGTCCCAATGTCTATTTAACAACTTGGCAACTAAGTTTGAGTCTAAGTTCCCATGTCCAGTCCATGTTTCTTTTCGGAAACCTGGAAGGAATTTAAAAAAGGTACAGATTCTAACATCGTTTCTAAATGTAACTTATTTGCCACCAATCCTAACAGTACTGTCTATTTTTTATGCCCCCGAAGGGTGGCATATTAAAATCGCACCGTCAGTCTGTCCGTCCGTCCGTCTGTCCGTCTGTCCATTTGTACGTCCGTCCGTCCGTCTGTGCGTCCCCACTTACAAATTCGTGTCCGGACTGTAACTTTGTCATGCATTGAAGGATTTTAAAATAAAGGTCAAGGTCACACTTAGAGTTTGAAGGTAATAGAATCCTGTGTATATGCACACATTCGTGTCCGGACTGTAAATTTGTCATGCATTGAAGGATTTTAAAATAACTTGGCACAAATGTCTAGCACATCAAGACGACGTGTCGCGTGCAAGACCCACGTCCCTACCTCAAAGGTCAAGGTCACACTTAGAGTTTGAAGTTAATGGAATCCTTTATATATGCACACTTTCGTGTCCGGACTAGAACTTTGTCATGCATTGAAGGATTTTAAAATAATTTGGCACAAATGTCTAGCACAGTAAGACGACGTCTCGCATGCAAGACCCTCGTCCCTACCTCAAAGGTTAAGGTCACACTTTAGAGTTTGAAGGTAATGGAATCCTGTATATATGCACACATTCGTGTCCGGTCTATAACTTTGTCATGCATTGATAGTTTTGAAAATAACTTGGCACAAATGTCTAGCACATGAAGCCGATGTATCGCATGGGTTTTGAAATTACATACCACAATTATTGAGCACAAAGAGAGGACAAAGACTGTGTGACACCTCTTTCGGGGGCATTGATCACTTGTGAGGGACAGCTCTTGTTCATATATTCATATTCCTTGCTACCACTTTCTTTTAAACATAAGGTCAGTGCAGGAACACAATTAAGTTGTCATGTATTTTACAATTATTATCATAGATACATTCTCTAAGTCTTATCTTTCTGTTTCAGACCAAAAGTTCCAAACATTTTGGAAATCGTCGATGTAAATGGAAAAACTGTTGACTGGATTTTGGGGAAACTTACACAAGGAAAACAGCTATACAAAGACTTTTCCGGCCTTCTGGGCACACTGTCCTGTTTAATGACGACCGTTCCTGTGGGGAATCCAGCTATAATGTCAATATCTTTCATCAAGACTTACATGAACATTAAAGGATTTTCAACCCCATTCAAAGGAGGAGATGTCAGCAGTTATGCAGACAGTCTAATGTTCATGGCAGAGAAAGGTAAATACAAGAAACAAAGAGATGAGTATACGTTGTTGCTGGCTATTACAGACAGCATTATATCCATGACAAGGAAAATTAATCACAGATGGTATTTTCTAGTATATGAGACAAGCAGTTCCAATCAATTAAATACGATAAATAATCTTATTTCACCCATAAAACAATGTACTCAAATCAATTTGACCTTTTTGTTGTAATTGTTTTCTTCAGATATTCAGTTCATACAAATGTTTAGATACAAAAAGGATTTTCACAGGGACATAAATTTGATATCTCATAGCTCATAACTGTAGAATAAAAAAAATTTACCACCATAACAAGATATAACCAAACAAATAAAAGAGAAGCCTTGTTCTATTCACTTTTATAAGAGATGCAGCTAGATACAATTGCAGACTCATTTATATTGTTCAACGCATCCAGGTAACAACAAAAACAGAGGAAAATGTAAAAATTGTTGTTTGAGGCGATCTCGTGTACAAACGTTGAGAAATGGGTAGTAACTGTTGATTCAGATAGCATTGTACATTACATTGCATTCGTTTGAATAGGCGTAACATCATATAAATAACGACATTATTCTGTCAAAAATAATTATGAACGGTTGTATTTCTAATTTGAAATTTCCAACGTCCATGAAGATCATTGTTCACCATTGACGTTATGAAATGCATTAGTTGAGTCACTTCATTGTTTTTGTCGACCTTATTTTGTATTGGTTGTCAATATCGAGTTCGATAGTATTTCAGTTAGTTTCAATCGGGTAAGTACTAAGCCTACATGATCTGTGAGAAACAGGAAAAGTTTCTGTGTTAATGAGTTAGATCAGGTAGGTCGTCCTTTCGTTACCAGATGTAAAACAAGAAGTCGCTAGGTTATACAATCTGAATTAAATAAATTATGTTGATTTTTGTTTCCTTTTTGTAAAATACGATAGAAATGGATTTTAACAAGTACAATATTCCCTGAAAGTCTAGCCACACTGCATATTGCGTAATCTTGTATTTCTATATCAAAACGAAATAGTTGTCTAGTTAGTTCAAAGTAAGAAAAGAAACTATACAATATATCTCATCCTTAATATTAAAAAAGCAAGCAATTTCACAGAAAAACAATGAAAATGTAAAACAAGTTGTTAATTAATATTATATATATCTTAATTCTCAATCAGTCATTGCCGCGCTGAAGAAGACACCATATGTAAAATATTATTATAAGTAAGGAAGTTTGGAAGTAAACATACTTCAAGTCTAAAACGTCGTTTAATCATTTATTCTGTAAGTTTAGTACAGAAAGATACTGTGGTCTCTATCATTTTGAACTCTTCTCTTATGCACAACAAGCTATTAGAAACAAACCCCACAAAAACGTGTTATAGTTAAGTGTTTTTTATTTACAGAATGCCCAAACTTCAAAGGTACAATTTCTGCTAGGTTCGGTCATATTTGCATAGTGCACGAATGTTGCCTGGGTATCACGTGCAGTGTTGCAGTGCAATCTGGAGCGGAAACAAAACACGTGGAGTTAAGCGTTGATGTCACAGATGATGCAACGGTTAAAGTAGAAGTTAATAACATTGCTAAAGAACTTGCTACGAATGGTAAGCTGTGTATGATATATACAGTTAAAGTATGCATATAATTTATTTCGTGTGATAATAAGCTCCAACTGTTTTACATATAACCGGCAATGCAAGTTACCGACGTTAACTAGTGTTAAGTAAAACTGTATGACCTGTTTGAGAGAGAAATATAGAATCCCGTGGAAAATATGTTTCATTAGAAGGGAATTTTCCTATTTAAGCAAAGAAATTAATGAAATATGAAATAAACGTTTTGCATTTAATTCTGTTTGGTTACAACTCATTATCAATAAATATTTGGTACAGAAAAATCAGACGAAGAAATAAAACGCAGTGGGAGCGCGTTCGCCTCAAGATCGAAGGGCCCCGGGTTCGATCCCTACCATAGCCATGTCAGTAGTGACCTTAGGAAAGATGAAAATTAAGAGTCTCACAGATACATCTGAAGCGAGCTGGAAACTGATACCTAACTATTTCTTAAAATAATTTGGCAGTAACTTTCTTATGTTCTACCCTAATTTAGATAGTATAAGAAACTTAAATCTAAACAATGTCCCAGACTTTTATTAGAAAAACTGATTAAGTTGTGGCGTCAGGCTAAAACTCTCTCTGATGAAAAGGTTATAACTATAATAATAGTAGGAATAAGACAAATCATAATAATGAATCATTTCAATGGATCAGAACGCAAATATTATGGGGCAACGTAAAGGTAAATGCTTGTTCTTTAATAGCTGGATAAATTCTGATATAATGTTCCTGAATGATATTTTAAATACACACGGGGAAATTGATCAAAACATCATTCTAAAAATTGACAGATAAAAGAAACTGCGTGATTGAGTTAAATTTGCTTTTTCAAGCGATTCCAAGACAATGGAAAGAAGTGATGAAAAAAAGGATTCCTATAAAACAAAAGTAAAAACATACTTTGAAGTAAAATTGAATGAACATGTTATAGAATCTCTCAACACAAAAACGATATATAGAATAATACTCGAAACAAAATTCACAAAGCCATATGTACACAAATACTGGTCGGAAAGGTTTAATAACATCATCTTGGCTGATGTCTATAACTTTATAAAAGCAATTCCTGATAATAGACATAAACAATTTAAATTTAGAGTGATTAACAGAATATTTACAAGTAGAGAGACACGGTACTTATGGAAAATATCCCCCACGCCGATGTGCTTAAAATGCAATGAAACAGAAGACTATAACCACGTGTTTATAAACTGTTCCGCAGTAAATACATTCTGGAAAAAAAATCTAAACCTTTTTAATACATGTGGAATTCGGAGAAGTATGCGAAATTTAAGGTTCCTTATCCTAGGGTACAATACATCTGACCCATAATATTTTGTCTAAATATTGTGCTAACAATTGTAGGTTTTAGCATTTATAAGTCATATTTCATAAGTAAGAACTGGTCATTAGATTGCAATATCTTTAAAGTATTTACAACATAATTTGAAATTACCTATCATTACCTAAGTATAAAAAATAGACGCAAGATTTTTGAACACAATTTACAAAGATTTGTATAACTGATATTTTTGTACACGTGTTTTAGAAATGCATTATTATAAACAACAGATACATGTATATTAAAAACATTGCATATCAATGAATTTGTTTACCTGTATACTGTACATATGTAAATAATGAATAAAAAAAAGGAAAGACACAAATGGTTCCACATTGCCTCTGTCTCTCTTCGAGGTTGATTTGATCTGGAATAATCTAAGTTGCAAGAACTTGTTTCGCAATCGAGAATAAATGAACTAGTATATAAAAGAAGAAATAAAACAGCTGTTTACAAAGAATAATATGAATTCATTTTTATAGATATAGACAACGAAATCAACCTTGACCTGACCTTATTTGGAATGAAAGTATATTTACTGGCTAATGCTCACTCAGAGAACGGAACCGTTGGCCTTACAGCTGAATTGATGTTGTGCAGAGGTCCCTATGCGACATGTCTCCAACCAATTGATCTGTTTCATAACACTGCATTTGACCTCGGAACAAAGTGCCGTCGCAAACTACGTATGTCTGATCTTTACAATTTTATGAAAAATAAAAAATAAGATTTCAAAATTCAAAGCTGTAGCATTGAAAAAAAGATAGCTTTTATGACAGATCTGTTTTATAAGATCATTTGTAACAATCAAACAGTGACTTTGCAAGCAAGAAAATTCAAATTTATATATAATTGCTCAAGTGATATATGCCGCATGCCCCTTTTGACAAACAAATTTACTTTAAAATCTATAAAAATGTAGCGACATCAGTAAATGATCCGTTTCCATAAACGTTCATTATTACAACTAGTACCTGATCCGTGTCACATGCAGGCTTTGTCACACAGCTTTTAACTATCATCTGTAGCGAACAGTACCTGTTCCTTGTCACAGAAAGTCTCAATTCTCAAGATGTCAATACCTGACTTTGTGGCACAACTAGTGGAATACATGCCATTTGATGAAAAAGTAGCGAAAGTATTAGAAGATGTAAGAGAAACGGTTGTGAAAGAGGTATGTGGAAATACTGTATGAATTGTCATTGTTACTTACAGTAAACTAGGAGATTAATCATTATTACGCGTACTCATTTTTTAAATTGCCTTTTCACATATTTATGCAATATGCCAGGTTGTGTACAAGCACGTTTTATGTTTTGTGACCAGAATAGATCACGAAAAATGCTTCGTTTTCGTTACAAAGTATGTTGTCATTCTTTTGAAATAAACTAAAACAAAATGTTCTGATTCATAAATGTTGTGCTGTATTTGATAGTGTTGGTGTTTCTTCTTATCTTTTCATTAAGCATTTCTTGATCTTTAGTTAATGAAAGATGCCGCCGACGAGCTTGGTGCAGTTGACAAGGAGTTTAAGGACAAATTTGATTTCTGCGTTAGTGCCAATATCCCTGTACCACCATTTGATATAACATTCTTCAATGTGAGGCAGTACTTTATGATTGGGCCTGTCCCGCTGTCACTAGGTATGATATTTTTCTGAAAGACAAGTTACTAACTATAGAGTAGTAACTGATAGAAAGTGATATTGACTACAAAAAGTACATTCTCCTATATCTTTCAAATATTCTCATAACTTACAAGAACAAAGCGTTACTTTATAACTTTTTGTCTTCATATACAGTGAGTGTCGTTCGTCAATCGTATTGCCCGGTATTATAAATACGTTATGTAGATTCTTGACGGGTTATAAGGCCTCGTATAGCCTGTTTGAATTGATGTAACGCGAGCGGCCAGGCGAGTGTTTATATCAGTTGAAACAGGCTATACGAGGTAGTTTACCCAGTCAAAGATCTGTTATGAAGTAAACACACTACCATATTATTTCGAAATTACGACGTTTCAATAAATTGAGACAATGTCTTTACCTGTAATGCCACTCAGCCGATCTGAGTTGATTCTCCAGTTTTCAATGTATAAAATAATCATATCACTTTAAAAAGTTTTAAGAGTACTGTTTGAAATTGTGTGTAAATGCAGTTCGTTGAGCATGTTCCATTTCGTTTATTATGTCATCATTTTTAGCCTATGTCACAGTGGGTGCAACGTTTGGTCACCAGTTTTGTAGCGTTAGGGATAGTAAAAAAAAAAGATTAATATTCAACATATGAGTTTTGCGGATAGGAGTGGCACAACATAAGTATATACAGCGTTTTATTTTAGCAGTTAAAATCGCTAGGTAGCAAGAATGCCATCAAATATTTTCTTTACTGTGATAAATGGACTATAACACATCTACTATACTGCAACATTAAGCATAACAATTATGAATAAATTTATTTTATAAATGATTGAAATGCCGTTCTCGAAATTCGCGGCAAACATCATGTGCTTTTGCTTATAAAAGTATTCTTTTCATGAGACTTATATCTTCTGATATACCGGATCTTGTGACTAGCTGTAGCCGAGTACAAATATATGGTGATAAATATTTGGGCTAATTCCCAGTGTGGCTTAATAGCTGGTAGTTGATAATGTCCGCCCTGAGAGCAGAGGGTCTGGTTCGAGTCCCAGTCGAGCCACGAATTTTCACCACCTGTTACATAGCAATAGAGCAATTAGAATGCAGGTATACAACGAGTCTTACAATTAAGAAATAATCTATGTCTTTGAGTGCTTTATCGAAATTGAAGCATTCCCCGGAATGATGTGCCGGGCGGAATAATTCACGAGGGCGAAGCCCGAGTGAATTATTACGCAGGCACATTACCGACGGGAAATGCTTCAATTTCGATAAAGCACTCCAAAACATAGATTATTTCGATTCTTAGAAGCCGATTTTTTGAAAACTATCGTAACTACTACGGACCTTTTTTCAGTTCGGCGGTAATGTGTAAAACAGCATAAATAGTAGCTGTTGGAATTCACCCCCCTATTCGGGCAACCATTCAAGATATCAAACATAACTATATTATACAAACTTATTTTATTTTAATCATCTAATACATTAAATATAAAATAAATACCTGACTGACATTATGTGGAAGACGTCAGATTCAGAACCTAACAAAGCAGCTAATCGATTTAAATGCGTACCGTTAACTGTACAACGTTTTAACGTGGAGAAATGACGTCAGTGTGATGACGTAAACGTTTTCATTCATAGTTTTGTCTCCCGGAATCAAAACATTGTATGACTGTTAATCCTGAGTTTCTTGGGCTTTTTAAGGAAAACAAGGTGAGGGTATTCTAAGGCTTACTTGACGCAATCAAAAATAATATTTAGGTTCTTAAACAAATCTTTTGTATGCGACTGATGTATCTATACTGATATTATTTCCATTTCTATATTTTATTTTTGCGCGGGAGTAAATTAGAAAAGTCGGAAGGAGCTACTTCCATGTCCGAAACTCCGCCTACTTTTCCGAGTGCTTTAATCATATTAATGCACTCGAATTGACTATAGAAATATACCGTAGGCATATTAGAATGTAGAATAATGCTTTATTACAACCCAGTGAAACTGTACTGTGAATTTTCAATGGATACTGTGTTGATGAAGTAATCATAAAGAAGAGACATTTGACAGTGTAATAAATTTTTCAGATTGAATACATTAACATTTTTTTGCGTTCCTAAAAGCGATCAATATCAATTCCAATTTTGATTGCATAAAATGCTTATGTAAAGTGTGTTATATTCACATATTATAGAATATACTTTAGATGTTACTATTTGGCTTAATTTTCAGGTTTTGGAGCCGGCGGAAGCGTAGGTTTAGGTGTGAAAGTTGGTCTTTGTGTATTAAGCATGACTACACAGGTAAAATTAAAATTCTTTAGCCAATTTACTTCGATAACAGGTTCTACTCAAGAACTGTAAACTATTAAAAGTAATACTCTAGTATACAAAGTATAATCAGTACTTTTTAACTTTTCTGAATGTACATTTGTGAAGGCTGCATATTTCCTTGATCTTTGAACCAGAACGTAATGTTGATTTAAAGATTCGATGAATTTTAGTTGACATTAACACCATGGGTTGGAGGCAAAGTTTGGGGAGACGCTGCAATCGATATATTTATAGCACGAGGAGGTATAAGGCTGACTGGATATTTAATGGAAACCAAGTTCCCTATGACTACAGAGCTTGTTTTCTCTAAATATCCCATTGACGTCGGGTGAGTAGTTAAATAAGTTAATTATTGATAGAAAACAACAATAGTAAAAGATTGAATTGCATGAAAATACGTATTTCCAACGAAAACGGTCAAATATAAGGGCTTTATTATTCAGTTTAATTATCCTCAATTATTTAAGGTCACAGTAGATGGTAAGTCGTTTGAAAGATATACCTAATATCCGCGCTAAGTAATCCTGATAATTTACTAGGATGATCATAACATTACGAGATACTGTTTTAAGGATGCTTCGAGAATACTTATCGACTGAATTACGACCATGATCAGACTGCCTAGCTATAAAAGGCGGTCACATTGTCTACACATTTCATAATAGTATATGGTACCGTGATATGTAAAAACCGCACGCCTAACACATACTAGATACACTATTTTAAATTAAATAATTTCGTCGTTTAATTCATTATAAAACATTCCTTCCTGTTTGCAGAGCAAAAATGGATTTGATTCTGACACCATTGCGTCTTGAACTGAAAGCTTTTGCTGAACTGAATCTTTTTTTCACGTACATTACAATATTTGAAGGCGTGATATGGGAGTACGCAGTTCCTACAATTCGTAAAAATATATTCCACAAGAAAAAACGCGATGACGACCCGTCTCCACCGCTTGTTTTACCAGCTACTATTAATGAACGAAGGAAAAGATCTGGAACAACGGGTTGCATAGTTAAGCAGATTCCCGAGAGACCGTACTATGACCCTGCTTTTAGTCTAGATATGTATGCACAGGACGAGGTCAGTGAAGTAAGTTTATCTTATGCCATTGGGACATATCTTGGTGGTACTAACGTGGTTGATTGGACAGACATGGGTGGTAATTCTTTGATGTCTCCATCAAAACTACCTGGAGGAATTCCGCTGTACTGGTCTATGAAGGCGAAAAATAGCCAAGGCTTAGAATCAGTAAGCCAATGTTGGCTTGACACATACGATAGCACTCTTCCAGATGGAAGGGTTGAGCATTCCTATAGGTTTTCAAGTCACCCTGACAAAATAGTAGCGTCTGTTGTAGCATTTGACGACAGCCCTTTAGTTGATACACATTATAAAGCTATAGGCTTTAGTCCTGGTCAATTTGGGTCTCAGTTTTTAGACTGGCAAATTCTGAGACTTGATCACTCTGTGACAAGAGAAGGCGTGTCCGGTCCCCTGAAACATTTTACCGTATCAAGAGAAGGGAAACTGATAGCCTGGATTCTGCAAACACAGATCGCAGCAAATCCAGAGTCCTGTGCACAGCGATGTATAGCTTACGGACCAAGCTGTGTTTCTTTCGATTACGAACATTATTCGGAGACTTGTGATTTTCATGATGTAGTTCAAGGAGCAAATGCATACCTACGAATAAGTGGCACTTACAGAAATTTCGAAAGGCTTGGGAGCGGATACCATACTCCGATAGAATATTCTGGTTTACCATTGACACATGGTTCAACATATTTCGTAAATGTAAGAGTCAGAAATGTGTTGGGATATGATTCTTACCTCGTAGGAGAAGGCACAATGATTGACTTTACACCTCCGGAACCTGGTGTGATCAAGAATGCACAGTATGATGTTTTAAAGGCAGACGGGTGTGCAGCAGCAATCAATAAAGAGTGCATCGATGTCACTTGGAAGGAAAATCACAGGTAAAATGTAGTGTTCTCTTGGAGTGATAAAACGTGTATGTTACTGTTTTGCGACCGACTTCTTCGTAAGATATTCATGGTAAATTCTTAGTTTGTTTGGCAGCTGACTTGTAAACCATTGTTACCTCTTATTACTGATTGGTTTTCATGGATTTGAGTCCTAGGATTTCATTGCCGAGATAATTTATTTTAGCTAAATTAATCGTCTTTATATATCTTTAATGATGCTGAAAAATCTTTATAAACCTGATTTAAAACAATAAATAATACTTTGACTAATACTAGACGTTACTTTATAGCAATAACTGCTGATATTAAACTAGGTATACTTGTGACACAATATACTGTATTTTTCAGAACAATTATAGATGGGCCGGGATCTGGTACTATCTTCAATGGACACGAACCATTGTATGACGAACATTACACGCTTACAAACCATTATGTTTCTGGTATCGTTTTTACAACTTGCTTAGAAAATCAGCTATTTGTTAATATTAACGTTTAGTAAAACCATGCTTCATAACAAGTATAATGTTGTTCCATACCGCAACAAATCGAGTTCTTCTCTAACTGTTTTATGCCCCTGAAATTCGAGAGATTTTTTAGTCCTTCATACTCACATACTTTGTCTGGAACATACTTTTGAAACTATACAATACATTAACATAATTTTGAATAAAGATAAAGACACGTGCAGTGTGCAAGAAGCATAACTCTAGCCTAGATTATTTCAGACTTGTTCCCGTCTTTATTTTTCTGTATTTGGAGTATAACTTAATTAGAAATATTGGGTTGACTTGAGACGTTGAAAACAAGTACGTAGCGACAAATGGCAATGCAGTATGCAAGAAACATAACTATATCTCAAGTCATTTTAGCATACCTTTCTTTTTCATTTTTCTTGTCCCTAGCATCACTTTAAAACTAGTCATTTGACATGATAGGTAGGCTGCAACTATTGGGAGAACCGGCCATGTAACCAAATGATTTCCTCGAAAAAAAGATCATAAATGAAATTATATCACAACTTCCTCGCAGACTTGCAACACTCAGTGCAATGTGTTATTATCTGTACAAAATCTCAGCATCTACCAGGTATTTTTAACTTAGTAAATAGTTTTCTCTACAACTCCACGATGGATATTGGACATATACGTAGCACAAAAAATCTTCAATGACAGATGCCAGTTACATGTACAGTGATAGTTATTGTTATAAAGTGATATGAATTGATTGATTATTATTGAAATATAGTTTTGTTCTCTTTTGTAGCCAACTGGAAAGGTTTCCATGACGACGAAAGTGGAATCGCTGGCTACAATTGGGCTGTAGGTAGAGACATTTGTGATACAGATGTTATCTCATATAATGATCCTTATACACATTTGACCAATAAAAAGTTTTGGACGGATTCAGTATTCCAGAAAGATATTCATCTAGAAGATGGACCTTACTACGTAACAGTTCAGTCCTTAAATGGAGCTGAACTTGGAGGACCACTGGTTACAACTGTGTGCCATTCCAATCCATTTATCGTTGATACAACTCCGCCCGTTTTTAATGGTGTGACAGACATTATATATGATGAAGATTTTGATCTGATTGCGATTTACTATAACGCTACAGACGAATTTTCGAAAATTGCTGATGCTGAATTTGGTCTTGGTAAAACAAAATACGATGTCCAGTTAAAGTCCTACAGTCTACATTCATCGATGGACCGAGACGATCCGTTTGTAGCGGTGGAAGAACTAGGATTGCAGGAAGGAATTCAAACATGGATTCGAATACGGGTGACAAATAACGGTAGTTTTGTTTCGTATTTGTAACTCATCCTTCTAATACATCATACACAAGTAATTGGTATTCAACATGAGCCAGAATCTGTATGGTGGTGTCATATTTCGCGATTTAAGAAGTCATTTATACGCGATGAATTTAACACGCGACATAAGCTGCGAAATTTAAGCCTTTTAACGTGTAAGTTTCTAGCTTTCGTTTGATATACATATTTTGTAGCCCGTTTCAAAAACTTCGAATATGCAGGCATTATAATTACGAAATATAGTCCGCTATGCAATAAAAAGGCAACCTATGAAATAGACTCTGTATTTTTTGTACACATAGTGTTTTGGATATTTCAAAATAATGTCCTTAGATTGTAGTATGCTAATTATACAAACAAATTCAATATACAATAGTCATTTCTTTTTTGCAAGTTTATCTGTAATGTAAGTATACAAGCAAAGGTCTATGGGATTTGTCGCCATTCTTCCAAAATTTATAAAGGCGGGTGTTGTTTCAGTTGAACTTTTCACTGCTGGTCACGGAGACGAACCTATATTAATTGACAAGTCTCCACCAATGTCAGGACACGTTTTTGATGGCGATCGACTGGGGCAAGACCGAACTTTTCAGACAGAAGACAACAAGATATGTGCACAGTGGTTTGACTTTTTTGATCCAGAGTCTGGTCTTGACAGGTATTATCATTTGCATTTAATTTAGTTATTAATTATCTATTTATTATCTTGTTTATATGAAGTTATTCTTCTAAAAATACGAATGTACATATTTCTTACACTGTAAGATTAGTTATGAGTTTGATACACACAATATAGGTTTCTATGGGGAGTTGGGACTCGAGCAAGTCAAGATGATGTTATAAAGTTCCACGAACTAACACGATACGTAAAGTCATCATGTGCACAGGCATCACTTAAACATAACCGGAAGTATTACTCAACAGTGTTGGCTTTTAATAATGCACTCAATTCGAAATCGGCCAACAGTTCTTCAGATGGAGGTAATTATTTTTTAATAAATCATGCGGATGTAAAAGAAAGTTTGATTTACCGAAATTTGTCTAAGGTGATTTTTTTTTACATTTCTAGGCGATGTTACCTTACGTTACAGATTAGACCCTGGTTTTTGTCTTGTAACAAATGTACATGCTACTTATATATGGCATTGTAGATTATATATATAATTTGTTTATCCATGTTGCATTAATTTCATTACATGTTAAGCATTGTCAATAAAAATTAAAAAGGCTTCACACTTTAATTAATAAATGTTTCATGGATGTTTTGTCAGCCATAGTGCTTTACCTTGTACATTGTATGAAGGGACTCGAAATTTAAATTACAGTGCTGGTTGACGTTACTCCGCCTGTGACTGGTCATGTTAGAGACGGCAGAAAAAATGAACAGGAACTGTACTTTAGTTCCGATACAGTTTCTAAATTTGCTAATTGGGATGATTTTTACGACCCTGAAAGTAAAATTGATCACTACAAGGTAGACGTAATAATAAACAATGAATATGTGGGTTCCTTTGAAACTGGAAAAGAAAATGTCTTTGAGGATCATACAATATCAATGCAACATCAAGATGAAGTTATGTTCACGGTTCATGGTATAAATGGTGCAGGTTCGGACAATACATCTAATAGCAACGGATTCATGGTGGATTTGACAAATCCAATATTGAGAGGTAATACTAGTACATCATTTTACCTTCAATGTACTAGTTATAGACTTATCATATTAGTCGAGAAGACACATGTGTGTTTCATACTGCAACCAAAATCACTGTTTTAAGTAAAATAATCACTACTTTCATATTTCAAATCAATTTTATCCGACAGTACTTTTTCATTACAGGTGTTGCCGATAATAACAAAAAGTTGTCATATCAAAGTGACAATACAATAATGAATTTGATGTATCACTTCGAAGATCCTGAGTCAGGTATTCAGGAATACAGAACAATCGTTTATGAAACAATATTCGGCGTGAAACACAAATTCTGGCCAAGATTCGATCGCTACAATATTTCTCAGCCTTCCTCACCATTTTCTACAAAAGTAACTACCGTCCTTGATAATTTGTCATTGAAAGATGGCGCTCTTTATACTCTGCATGTGACAGCACTGAACATGGCACTCCTAGCATCGTCCCATGAAACGAACGGTATAACAATAGATTCGAGTCCTCCTCAAGCACCAAAGGTAAAATCCTGTTACATTGGCTAGAATGCATTTTTGTATTTTGAAGACCTTTTGATTAAGCTTGTAGGTTCCATCTTGCTAAATATTTTGAGAATTTAATTCCAAACACGGTAATTTACTTCCTTAACTGTTCCAACTTGACGCGTATTTCAAACAACTAGAAAATGTTGTTATAAACTTAGGGATAAGATAAACCACTGACTGTATGATCTATACATTGCTTAAAGTTTACACATGTGTCAAATCTTTTTTATGAAAGGTTCATATTGGACTTCTTAAAGAAGACGAAGAAATAGATGAAAATGGAAACGTTTTACATAATGACCAAACTGGAATTCGTGTGAGCTGGTCTGGGCGTGACTCAGAAAGCGGCATTATAAGTTATTTAGTTGCCATAGGAACCGAAACAGACGATGAAAGCGTTACCAACTATACTAATTATGGAGATTTTACAACTGCATACATTCAAAATATTTACCTCGAAACAACAAGTTTATCAGGTATATTGTACAAAGTGTCTGCAATAGCAGTTAACGGTGCAGGATTATTGTCTGAAGTAGGCAAATCAAAGCCAATATTTGTACAGAAGGCAAACGTTCCTGGTATTGTGTTTGATGGTCGAAATCTATATGAAGACGCGATGTATACCATAGATTCCACATCGATAGCGGCTTCCTTTTACGGTTTTGAAAGTGAAAGCTTTAACATAAATAGTTACGAGTGGGCCATTGGTACTGCGGAATATGGATCCGATATTCAAACCTACACAACTTACGGACTTGTGATGCTCAACGAAACACATGGCCAGTGTCAGATAAATATCGAGATCTTTGAGGACACAACGTATTATATAACAGTCAAAGCCGTCACAGGGTGCCGGGATGAGTATATTTTATCATCCTCAGACGGTATTACGCTTGATCGCATTCCACCAGAGGTTATTTATGATACAGATGATACGAATGATACAACAATCGCTAGCGTCAATGGGGTTATTTACCAAGGATCGACGGATACACTATCAATAATTTCCAACGTTACAGACAAGAACTCTGTTGCTTCTGTAAAGTGGTCTCTTGGGTCGCTTCCACAGCTAGACGATCGCCATTTATTTACTAAAGACATTTCGGATCTAACAAGCGTCGTAAAACTCACACCAGGAGAAGTTACTTTTATAACATCAATTACTTCTGATAAGGCAGGAAATAAAAACATCATTTCATCGCAGGCTATAATTTCGGACGCGAGCGCACCTATAATAAAGAATCTTGACTGCACCAAGTATATTTCTTATCGCCAAAGCCTTTTGACTTGCACATGGGATACATTAGAAGAATATGAAAGCTTGGTACACAAAATTGAAATATCTCTTGGCACAGACAGCTCTGAATTTGACATTTTAGATAAATATATTGTCCCTAGAAGTTTTAGTTCATTCGTTCAAGATTTAAACAATCATTTAGAAAGTATGGACAACGTGACGATATTGTTTTTAAGCATTATCATCGAAAATATTGTTGGACATCGTAAGATTTATGGAAGAGAAGTTGTCGTCGACAGAACAGTTCCAAAGATTGAAGGTCTGTCGGTAGTGACGAATATTGGAACTGAAAATATAACAGAACATCAAAGGTGTCAGTTACCCAAAACATTTGTGAAGCTTCGATCCTATGGTGTTTTTGATCAAGAAACGGGAATTGATGACAAAAGGTAATTCGTTATTGTTGTCTTGATTACTAAGTGTTTGCTTGGGCTTGAAGAAAATGCTTTCCTGCTTTCAGATATTTACATATTAACAAACGCTTTGGTAATGTAAATAATAATAAATATCTTGAATTTACTGAAACTTAGTCATCTGTATAACTTTTTGATGAAAGATATATTTTTACTGTTACAGATACGAAGCTTGTATTGGTTATAAACCATATGGTCGAGACATTCTTGAATATACGCATGTTAAACCAAGACGTGACGGTCTATTCTTTGTAGATGGGTTTAGTCTTCATGATGGAGCTGTATTTTATGCAACTTTACGAATATACAATCATGCAGGATTGAAAACGGAGATAACTTCAGAAAGTGTTGTTATAAGTCAGTATCCGAGTCTTTCAGTAAGCGATGGTGACCAAAATGAAGATATGGATTATCAGTCAGTCCCTAATCTTATACAGGGTAAGTGGAAGTATTCGGATAAATGCCCAATCAGCGAAGCGTCCTGGTCAGTGAGCGACCTTACTGGGAGAGTGCTCTTTGATTTCCAATCAATTCCTTTGGCATCGACTTTATTTTATAACGACGAGGTAGCACTGGAAAATGGAATGAAGTACATCGTTACAGTAAAAACTGTAGATTTTCTCGGCCGAACCAAGCTTACACGATCAGATGGTGTCTCCATTCGCACACAACCACCATTACTTGGACAGGTAAGGGATGGCCTGCAGGAAGATTTGAATTACCAGTTCAGTGTGACTGAAGTCTCTGCAAACTGGGATAATTTCGGCGACGGGTCAAATGATCCCACCCAGTCAATACACCATTATGAAGTAGCCGTTGGAAATGACAGGCGCTATTCTAAAACAAGATCAAATATTCATGTATTCGTCGATGTCGGTATAAACACGTTCCACACATTTAAAAATCTAAATTTAACATCGAAATTGGTGAAATATTATATAACAGTACGTTCATACAGTATGACTGGTGGGTATACGGAAGGTTACTCAAATGGCATAAAAGTCGGTTTCAACGATGCTATCAGCGAAGGTGCTTTGTCTGTTAAAAGATTCCAATCATCCGAAACTGTTGTTGAAGTATCATGGTCAGGTTTCAGGTCGGACATCGGCATAAGTCATTATATAATTGGAATAAGTAGTCAAAACGATGCTTTCACAAATGATACTCTTAAATGTACACTTTTCTATAGCAATATTTCAGAGTATGATATATATCAATTAAAAAGTGTTGGACTGAACGAATATGTTAAAATTACCGATCTTGGATTTCGTCATGGTGATACATTTTATGTAACGGTCATTGCCAAGAATGAAGCCAGTATGTGTACAGGTGTCACAAGCGATCGGATTATGGTTGACACCACTCCACCACACAAAGGCGTTGTCTTAGTGAATGGCATCCACAGCGAAACGGTGCTGTTCGCAGACTCGAGCTCCGAGATGCATATCAGATGGTCTAACTTTACAGATGCGGAATCGGGAGTGATGAAAACAAAGGTGGCGATATACGAGTGCAAAACTTGTACTATTACGACTGTTTTAAGCCCGAACTGCTTCATTATTGCGGATAATATGGTTGAAAATTATAATGAGACGTCCTTTTATGAACTTGACTTGGATTATGAAAGGGTGTATTATGTCGGTCTTGATTTAACTAATGGTGCTGATTTGGTTATACATGTACAAACACAGGCAATTCTTATAGATTCCAGCGGTCCACTACCCGGAGAGGTAAAACTTACCAATGACTGGTATACCATACACACATTTCAGTATTCAGTGTCCTCACTGTATGGACTACTTGCAATAGCGTCTACGTTGGATGATTACGAATGCCCAACACAAAAGCAGTACTTTCCTACCTCGGATAATGAAGTGTTTGGTAGACCTTCAAGCGATTTCAGTACCGATTTTGTGGTTGTTAATCGCTCTGGAGCTTTTCTAGGTATAGGTTACAGTGCAGATCTGACCGCAATAATCAAGTCCGGCATTGTTTCTAAAACCCTTGGTCTACAACGAGGAAACTATTCTTTCACAGCTCAAGTTGCTAAAGGCAAAAACATTATAACAACATTTGCAATTATTACAGATAGTTCGGCTATTCCATTCAGTATAGACGATAAGCCTGTAGAAATAGAATTTGACGATACTTTGTTTAAAAATATGTCCGGTCTTGAAGTTCCAGAATCAAATACAACATACACATTAATCACAACTGAACAAAGTACGACAACAAGGAAGTCTGGATCTTTTGTACCGACAAATGACAACGATGCGAATGCCACCAATTTTGATGATGATGAATATGGATTTGGAGTACATTTCCTAGGTTACAGAATTGCTAAAAATAAGCTTTGGCACAATTTGTTTTGGGCTCGAAATAAGTTTACAAGTATTCAAAGATGGTTCACCTTACCATTTGATCCGTCATCAGAAATTCATAGATTCACCATTCTTGTGGATAAAAAGTCTGAGTATCTTGAGACATTATTAGATCTGACACTTATTGTCGATTACGAAGAGATAATAAGCATTGCAGGTTTTAGATTTTACGGCGAAATGAAAATGACAGCATTGACTTGGAATGAAAATGGATACAAACCACCAATAGATTACATTTACCGTCCGTTCTACAGTGACGCTGTAATTGACCGGATAGATGTTCCAGACGAAAAGGACAAACCATGTCACCATGGACGTGGATATTATGATGGAGAAAGCAGCATTAAAGATATTTGGTTAGGTGTTTCTGACAGCACATTTCAAATTGGTAACATTGTCCCGCTATTTCAATATAAAACATTTTGTTATCCATGCAAGGGCCCTTGTGAAAGCCTATGTAATAAACCGTGTTCGGATGAACGACTGGCCGATGGCTTTAATCTCATTCCACTTGAGGTAAATGATTTAAATATGGAGTATCCCAGCATAGACGAAGATTGTTATAATGTTACAAAAGACGTGAAATGCAATAGTACGGCTTATTATATTAATGTAAAAGTTGTAAATTTCGCGGGAATAGAGACCATATCGCATTCTAATGCTATACAAATTGACCTATCATCGCCAACGTGCAGTTACGTGAAGTGCTTGGATCCCGACTATAGTGCTGATGAACCAACACAGTATTTAGGGTCCAGTTCTCAGATAGGAGCCTACTGGAGTTGCTCTGAGGATATAAGTCAGATTGAACATTACGATGTACGTGTACTCACATCTCCTGGTAATCGTGTGATAATGAACACAACAAATGTCGGTTTAAAGACAAAGACTGGATTCAAACTGCAAAACGGGACTTTTCAACACGGTGAAAATTACACTGTAGAGGTAACCGCAATAAATACTGCAGGCTTATCGGAAACAAAAAACTGCAGTATGCTGGTAAGTTTGGATCCACCTGATATAGCCGGGGCATCAACTGCACCTCTATTCACGGAGTCTTCTGATACTCAAGCGGATGAAGATACGCCTTACTGGACCTCGTCTCAGACAAAAATTGGTATTGTATGGGAAGGTGGAAATTCGGAGATAGAATATTACGGCAAGTATTTCCACATTGTACAGTTTCACTTCGTTATTAGCGGCAATTTACAACGTTGAGAATTAGAGTATTTCTTATACTTGAGTAGATGTTTTTAAACGAATTTCAGATAACTATGTTCACTATTTACAGTTTCTGTGTATAAGTCAATGTTATTGGTTTAACTTACGTCAGATTAAAGATGTACACTATCAAATTATGATTTCGTCTTTCCTTCAAACAGAATGGCAAATTGGAACATCGAAAAGCGGAAATGATATTTTCCCACCAGTGAGAGTCAGTAATAAGAGAGTTGGATCAGCTGCAATAGTTCATGGCAGACTTGAGTTTGACGAGAGTGAAATTAACAAGTCCGTAGCTGAATTCAGAAATATGTCAAATATGACGCCGGAAGAAATACAGAATGTAACGTTATCAAGCGAGAAAGAAAAGTCATTTTTCAACATGGAACCAGGAAGATGTGTACACCAGTCTTTGTATGCACGCGGTTATTCTCACTTGCGAAGTAAAATTCAAGGAAAAAGTGTATGCGTAAAACGTAAGTACTTCTGTGTTTCGGTTTTGTCGCAAGTATCAATATTTTACTATCATTCTAGTATTAAAAATGAAGGAGGTAGTTCGTCAGGTACATAATTCAAACTAAGTCTTCATCCTTTAATTGTTGATATACTTTATCACAATGTCAACGCATAATTAACACAATTTTCAAAATTTCAGGAGAGAACGATGTCTTCTTAAATGGAACTCGAAAGAAACTATTTGCTTCAAAATCAAAAACGTCGGATAAATGGACCGTTGCTATTGTTTCTGAACCACAAATTGTAGTGGATGCGAATCGTATGTATTCATATTCTCACATAGCACGTAGTTACTATATGCCGAGCGTAACAAATCTGCAAAGTGATTTTGTCAGAATAGGATCTCAATATCTTACCTCAAGCAGAATGTTTAGTATCATAGACTAGATCTAGAATTACATTCTCATATTTCATTTCAAAATTAGAACAAAACTTGTTAAATCTTTTTAACAGTGATATCTGGTGGTTTAATTCTTGGAACATTGCCTGAAAGTGATCTTTCCAGCGACTACGGCAGTGCAGCCAGCGCTGACTATAAACCTTTTATAGCAGATCCGAAGACAACACAGCATAAAACATCTAGATTTCTTAGAAACAGGTAATAATATTATATTTTATCTCCTTACTTCAGCAGTAAGTGGTTGCGAAAATACAATGTAGAATTTAAGCAAAGCTTTCATTCCTAAAATGCTGATACCTTAGATGATTTTGAAATGTATAAAATACCATACAATATATTACGCTTGCCACCAAGACAAAGCAAAGGAGTTGTTAGACATTCAGGATATAAAGATTTACCAGGGGGAAATTATATAGATACATGTATCAAAAGGAATTGATCTTATACTATTTATTCCATTTGTTAAATTTTTCTTCGTATTTTAGGATTCAGAAGCTATGTAACTTGACGTTTTACTTATCACCATCACCGTCGGCGGAATATGAAAGTATAAGATTTAACATAACAATACCTGATGGCTGTGAGGAAGACTCTGATTACCAATGTGCTCTCCTTTTTTGGGATAAAGGTATGATTCACACATAATCTAGTTCCATACATAATTACTTGAGCGACCGTTAGAAAATTATTTTGAAAAAAGTTACATCTTTCTTCCACAGAGGTGCCCGACTGAATAGCCGACACAGTACACCATTATCAGACTAAAGGGAATTAAGCAATGCGTTAATTTAGATAGCGTGCTTTTAGATGAAGTATGAAAAGGTATCTGTTTTCTGGTTGCATAAATGTATTTCAGAAATTGAGCAATGGCTATCCTATAGTTGGATGTGGATAAAACCATTCTGAGATATAAAATGCATTTTAGAAACTGATTGATGAGGTTAATATTGATAAAAGGTGTAAATATATTATTTGGTTTCTTATACCTACATTATATACCTTAAAATCAAATATTTAGCAATGAGTGTAGACAGCAACAACGTATTTAGATACGTGTATGTATGTTTCTACTTTGATATCTATATATTTCAGAAATTGAAGAATGG